>APFE030873487.1:24059-38944 GCA_000404065.3 Pinus taeda
GAAGTTGTCACTAAGGGGGGATAGGCTCTAGTTCCTCCTTCCTTCTCCTATTGTGTCATATTTGTAAATCCTTCAATCATATCCCAAGTTGTTCTTAAGGGGGATGTTAGGATATTCTGACACATAGGAAATAGTTAAGTATAACTTGGTCTAGTATAGAGTTAGGTAAAGTGTGTTTCTTTACTATGTACTTTTGTAACTTACAATCCAACGGTCACGATGTGTAGTGATCTGACGGTTCATTCTCTCATCGGTATTACCGACACTTGATCCGTGGCTTAACACTCGATTGGTCCATGATCTCTATTTAAAGAGAATGGAGGGTCATTTGTAGGTTAACTATTCATGAGAGAAGCTTATGTAAAATTTCATTCTTTTATTAATAAATTGCCTGAAGTGGTCGCATTGGCTCAGACCGTGGACTGTTTCTCTCTTTGAGGGTTTTAACCACGTCAAAAATACTGGTGTATTGATCTGTGATCTGTTTGTGAGCAGTGTCCTTTGGTGTTCTGTCTGAGGAATTTACCCTGTAAATTCCTACAGTGGAATCATATAAGTATTTCCATACAAAAACATGGTGAGAATCACTATAAGGTCTAATTAAGAATGATGTGTATAAAAAAAATAACAATGAAGTTCAATAATTGTGCCAATAATGGTGGTCATTTTCAAGGGTTATGTGAAGTATGGTGGCATTAGATTACAGATGTGAATGCATAATAAATTATTTAATTATAGGAAGAATTTTTTTTTGTATGGAAACATCTATAATAATTTTTCCCTCTAATGGGAGAGCCACATTGTAATGGTGCACGTTTGCAATTAATTATATATGTGAATTATGGACATCAAGATGTATGATAGGAAAATTGTATTACTTTGATGCCTTAAAACAAGAAATGATAAATGGATTACATTTGACAAACCACCTTATTGAATTTGTTTATAGGGTTTTATATCCAAATTGGAGAATAATAATATTATTTCCAAGTTCATTAATTTTGTGGTTTTAGAGAAGAGGAAAAGGAACCACATTCATTGGGGGTAAAAAGTCAATTCCAAATCAATAATGTGTTATCTAAATTCACCGAAAGTTAAAAACTTTCCATACACAAAATTAGTAGATAGGGAATTTTAAGAAATTGAGACTAATAGAGAATTTGAAAATGTGTGTGTGTGTGTTTTATGAAGTGAAGGGGTGTCTCTATCAAGAAACAAACCTTCTTAATGAGTGGATTGACTAGAATGAATGATGACTAAGGATGATTGGAGAGTATCATAGTGATGATCTATGTATTTTGAAAGTGGGATATCCAAACCTAGCTCACAATTAAAGAATCCAAAAGACATGGAATATAAAGTAATCCATTAAGGATAAAATATAATATATTGAATAATGTATGAAATAATTATATTTGGAATACAATGAGGATCCCTTATATATACTTAGGTGGGGTTATTGATGTCCTTCCCAATTAGGAAAAATAGTCAACCCCCTAGGGCTTGTTTTCATGTTTCCTTTGTATTTATGAAAAGGTGGTACTCATATTTTTCTTGCTCAGATATTCAAAAGAAATTAAATATCAAAATGTAAACATTCAACACATGCATTTAAGAGTGGATCAGATGTTCTCTCAATAAAATGAAATAATGACTTCAGAAATAATGTATTTTCTCAATATTCATTCCAGTACAGTCATCCATTCATGTATCCTAAGGGGACACATTTGAAGCAAATTCAATAGATATAATTAAAAAAGATATGGTGTTGATGTCAAAGAGGTATAAATTGATTTCAAGCATTTAAATTCATAAAAGCATAGGAAAACATTCATGAGATTCCTATTACTTATTTAAACTTCTCTAAACCATAATTGAGATGGTCTCTTGAAAAAGTCTCTATGCAATATTCAAAGAATAAGTTTACATATATGAATATAGTTAAGTGCCTAAATCACTTGAAAAAATCCTTATCCTTAATAAAAATGTAAAGGTGTCTGTCCCTAAGGGACTAGGATTGGGCTCCTATGGACCAATTAATTTAAGGGTACTTGGAAAAGAAAAAGAAACTACAATTGGGGATCAAATTTAGAAACATACAAAAAAATTCATAAAGTTGGAAGATCAAACAACGGGAAGAAAGTGGGGAGTTTCTCCAAAAAAAAAAAAAAAAAAAACCCTTAAAAAATCACAGAAGGATGACATGTGAAATGAAATGATGATGATCCCTTGCATCTTTTGTATAAGAATGTATATATGTGGCCTTTGGAAGCTCATTAATTTAATCACTGAGATAGTTACTTAGGATTAATGATTTATTTTAGGGACTTTCTAAGCCACTCTTTAATGTATTCCTTCATCGACGGGATAGTTATGTCTTGTTTAACACTTAATGCAAATATTTCTCCCTCTAAGCCTTGCGCATCCTATTGTAGTTTCTCCACCATAATTAATTTGGTCCTCGTTGTCATTAACAAATTTGAACAATCACTTTTTTATTTGAACTTCGAGAAACACGGCTAATTTGTTGAAGTCAACACCCAATGAGTCTTTAATAACATCCAATTATTCTCTCAATGCATATTTAGGGATCAACATAAATTCCCTAATCATTCATGGGCTTCGAAAATCTGCAACTTTTATGGCTTTGAGGAAGGTGTTACTCTTACGATCATCAATACTTGATCACTCTGTGATAACATCATGTAACATTTTTATTCTTGAAAACTAGCTTGACTTAATCTATTTAATATTTTTCCTCTAAGGAGGCCTTGTTGAGTTTGGAAATCACTTAGAGTATTGAATTTATTTATGAAGGTTGAAAAATCATTGTTAGTTTTTTTTTTTTTTTCATCATGTTCAAGGGTTTTCTTTAGATATTTGATGAATGAAAGAATTATTTGAGATAGGTTTATGAAATGCAGAGAAACCTACCATGTTTCTTCAATAATTTTTAGTCTCTTATTTGTATCTGATGTGACATGGGATATAGTGTGTGTTAGTAACTATGCAACTTTTCTCACTTTTTGGGATGTGCTAGGTGTACTTGCTAAAATTTCAAGTGCTATAATAGCCAAAGGGTTCATGAATATGGGAGTGGAACTAAGAGCCTCTTCAAGTTCATTTTTTCTCCTTTTCAACCTTAGATTCATTGCCTCTTTCTCAATGACAGAGTAAGTAAGATGGGAATCACCTGTAATTTGGTGTAATTTTAGGAGTCTTTTAGGTACAACTCCTAAAATTTCCACCTCGGATTTCCAATGATTGGTAATTCTCTTATTTTTCATGCTCACCTTCTCATATTGCAACTTATTATAAGGCCTATCATAGTCAGTGCTGTGCATGATTAAATATTGGTCCTCAAAGGTGATTAGCTCTTTAGTAGCCAATTCTTCAACTAATTTATGAGTCTCGGCCACGCACAATACCACCTAGTCTAGAGTAGTGGCACTATCCACTTGATATTTGTCCTTCTATGTGTTAGGACCCCTTCTTGATCAATATTTTACTCTTTGATGAAGTAACAAGTTAGGACTTTTCTAGGGTGAATAGTAGGGGTGGTTCTCCATCTCTTCCATCAGAATGTCAATCACTACTCTCTCCTTGAATTGTTATATTATCATTTATTCTTTGAATCGAGTAGAAACTATGGAAAACCTATGGAGTTGAAGCTAATTGAGTATTGGTCAATGTAACATCCATGATGTTACCCCCCATTTTTGTAATGTTAAATTGTGACTGTGTAATTCCATCATGGAGGCCATGGATAACTAGGACATTATGTGTAAACATAAAATAAAATAAATGTTAATTTTAATTGGCCGGTCTAAAGAGAGGGACACAAAGATCCAAGTTTGAGGGAGTATTACCAAGTCACCACCTGACACATGGTGAATAGGTGATTGCAGAAGGGGAAATTCCTACGTCTTCTTGATTCCATGACATGAGGAAAGATTCGAAATCTCATGGAGGAATGCAAGAAGCTCAAGGAAAATCAAGGGAAAAAAGGAAAAGTGAGTGCAAGGAAGAGAGAGAGGGAAAGAGAGAAAAGATAGTGATGATAGTTCATTTCTTTGAAAATTTGGGGTGTTTCCTCTATAATGATTTGTTATGCCACTTGGATGTGATGTCCAAGCTTTAATTCCCAATGGGAGGCTCGAAGGAGGATTTAATTACGATTGCTTGCTAAGTAAGATGATAACCATTAAGTGCTTGTTGAATAAGTTGATAATCTACTTACTGCTTGCTGAAAGGGTTGATAACCCACTCAAGTGCTTGTTGTAATGATGATAAAAGGTGCTTATTCTAAGGTTGATATACCACTAGGTAGGATAGCTAAACCACTATGGTTCTCATTGAAAAGAGTTGATAAACCACTAATTTCTTGTTTATGAAGCTAATAAACCACTTAGTGCTTGATATGTAAGCTGATAAACCACCTTAATAGTGGGCTACAAAATCTTGCAATTCTTTCCTTGAAAATATAGCTTATAAACAACCTATATTGTAGATTTAGAGTCCTAGAACTGAGATATACCCCAATTGACCCTTGGGTGAATTCCATGAACAAGAATCCCCTCAGACTTTGTATCTGTCTTGGGGGTGGTCATATGCAAGAAATATTATGGTGTAGCTAGCCTATGGTTGGGTGGAGAGTTGAATTCCCTTCTTCAGTTTCCATCCATTTCAATTTATTCAGATAAGTATAATTACTTATTCATAAATGAATTATTGATGATGAAATTGTCTGATATGTTAGTGGAAAATTCATGGTTCAACACTACTCATGGAAGGTTGTTGGATTCTTCATGGTGAATGATTTTCCTTACATGTCCATATGGTTATGGGGACTTCTGGCACTATGTGATGGTTATTATTTCATGAACTACAAGGTTACTTATGTGAAAGTATCTAGTTGAATGAGATATTTCTACTCACTTGTATTTACAAGTGTTTCCATCTTTCCCACATGTTTATGAATTTAATGGTTCATTGCTAGACTTAATGTTGTAGCTTATCTCATGTGTTGTAAGTTAAGTGAGGATTCAGTTAAGTTTTGTTAGTCTCTCAGCTTAAGAGTGATGTGATGATCCTATGATTCATGCACTCTTGTATATTGTAATGAATTCATGAGGTTTATTGGTTCAAGCTTAGTATAAAGCTTCTTAGGAGATCTGAATTCTTTATGCCAGCGTCGATGCTCCTAAATATCTCTTGGTGACCCAATATGACTTATTACAAATCAATATTTTGGATCGGTTCCCATTCACGCACAACGCATTGCTTTTTTGAACTTCTTATAGGATGTGCAATATTAATTTGCATCCCTCAAAATTGTATAGCTTGGACCCTGACCTAAATTATTAACCATGTGACTGATGTTGATGATTGATTGCACAAGACCTTAAGTCTAAATCATCAAGACCTCCTCATTATTGTAACTCACCACCTTCCTATTTCCTCAAATTTCAAGACGTGACATAACAGTTGATAGGAAGTTTGTCGTGTACTAGGGCTCTTATCCAATATAACTTCCCATCGCTCATTAACTTTTGTAACTTTTCATGCATGCCTGGCAGGGTGTGGTGGTCTATAGGATTACAATTTATGAGAAAGTTTATGTCTACCATACTTCTTAGTTAATGGGATCGCCTAACGCTTCGACATTCCTAGTTCTTTAGCATATTTTGGAAGGTCATGGTGGTAGATAAAACGACAATTGATGGGAAGACTTCCATCTATCAAGGAAATTAATTAACAAATCCCCTACCATTGCTCGCCACCCACCGCCTAATTTTAAAGATTTATTAGTAAGGAGAGGAGGTTCGTGTCGGTCCGACATGACATGGGTCTGTGGATCTCCTTGGGATTTTTATAGGGGCCAAAGTGCATTCAACGAGGAAATCCTTACAAGCACATAGGGGTAGGATCCTATGGGACCCATGCCTAGGATGATGTGGTAGTACCATGTTGATGCAGACTCATGTCTAAGTTGACGTGGTTGCTCCACGTGGATGCCACATGGAAGCTCCATGTTGATGTGGCTTAATATGATGGGCTAAAATTTAAATTGTCATAACTTTCAATCCAACATTTATATTGAGATAAAATTTATATTATCAGAAATCTCTCGACGAGTTGAATATGATAGTAGTATCAAAATTTAATTTCTCAAGCTTTGAAAAAAGAATATTTTTGTAATTGCATCTTCATAAAAAACCTTGGAGGTTAGGTTAAGTCAATAAGTAACACCTCCCACAGCCCCAAATAGTACAAGGGGGTGGAAGGGAGTGTTACAAAGTGTTATCAAAGTGAAGGTTCAACACTACACCTGAAGAGGCTCACACACACATAGAGAGCATAAAATTAACTTGATAGTTTAATTGTATATGTTCATGCATATTGATTGTAGACTTATAGTTGATATGATTGTTGGATTGATAGATTGCTAATAATGTTATGTTGTTTTCTAACCTACATATTAACATGGGATTCGATTTTATAGCTAGTTTAAAATCAACATGCTAATTGAAAACATATAAAGGTGATATATAAATATGTTTATTTTTTTAACCAACAATATAGAGAGATACGATATTCCAACAAGAAAATAGAAGAATGAGTAGTAGAATGGTATAATGCAACATAGATAGATCCCCTCATGGTAAAGAAGAGGATTTAGTGGGGAAGAAGTCATGGGAAAATTCCCTAGGTTGGATGGATGCTCTTGGGATATTGAGAGCTAAATTGAGAAGTTGTATGGTAGACAAGGAAAATACATAAGCAATGAAGTGAAGAAATAGTGAGAGGATAAAACCCACTCAAAAATCTAGAAATAAAGTCAAGCAACCATGACCGGTCATTAGATACTATAACCAAAATCTACCATTAACAAAGGAGAAGGGAGAAGAGTTCAATAAATCAAATATCCCTACCTTTGATGGAGAGAAAACCAAGACTAAAGAGGTAGAATCTTCGCTGTTGGTAATGAAGAAATACTTCAGAGTGCATGATTACCTTGAAAACATGAAGGTCAGAGCAACCATTTTTAGCTTGAAAGGAAAATTTTATATATGGTGGGAGGATTTGAGAAATGTTAAGGATATTAAGGAGAAGGAACTGTCATGGAGAAAGTTTGAGAAATATCTATGGGACAAGTACTTTTCTAAGAGGTATTATGATAACAAAGTTCAGGAATTCCATTAGCATAAGCTAAGGAAGTTTACTACTGATGAGTACACTAATATATTTTTGGAGCTATTGAGGTATGTGCCATATATTGGAGATGGAAAGGTGAAGATTCAAAGGTACCTCAGAGAATTACTGTAAGATTATTGAGACAAGATTGAGTTTCATGAGCAAAATACATTACAAGACGCTATCTAAAAGGCCAAATATTTATATCAGCATTCCAAACACAAAGTTGAGTCCCAAATAAACTAGAAACAAATAAATAAGACCAACTTCAAGGGGAAAAGAATAAAATACTATGGATATAAGCGAGGAGGGAAGGATGTGAAATTCACCACTCTTGCAAAGAAGGAACATGAACAAAAATATTGTACTATTGATAGTCACTGGCCTAGTAAGACAACAAGAGAAGAGGTTCTAGGGTTCAGAAAAGGGTCTGTGTGGTGCTGGAAATGTGGAGAGAACCATCCATGGAGAATTTGTCCTAAAAGAAAATAGAATGAAACAAAGTTATATAATGTGCAAGAGATATCAATAGTGAATGATGTGGCTCAAAATATACCCCAAACTTAAACAACATAGTCACTGATCAAACGAGAAAATGACATATTACTCGTTTTTTTGAGAAAGCAAAAAATCACTTGATTTTGAAAAATGGTGATTCAAAATACACCCTTTTTTTTGTAACATATTTTTTCCAGTTTAAATTTTTTTATTTATCAAGTATGAACATTTTTTTTAAATGTTAGTGATTTTTATGTTGATTTTGAGAGGGGAGGGTTGGGGGAGGGGGAGCGGTGGGGGGAAGGGAGAAGGGAGGGAAAGAAGGGGGCCGTGGTGGGGAGGGGAGGGGGGGGGAGCGAGGGGTTGGGTGGAACAAGGGGTGGGTTGGGTTGGAGGGAAATTTTTAATTTTTAAATATTTTAAAAATTTTAAAAAATTGTTAAAAATTCATTTTTTTTGTTAATTAAAATATTTATATTATGATTATTTGTAATAAAATTTATAACACCACACACACACACACAATATTTATTTTCATAATATATAAAAATATATATATATATATATTATATATATATATGTTTTTTTTTTTTTTAATTTAATTATTAACTATTTTAATTGTTTGAATTTATTTTATTTTAATTATGGTAATTGTTTAACCTTTTTTAATGATGTTTATTGTTTATTTTTTACTTTAAAAATGGTTTTTCTTAAAAGTATATAATTATGTTATTTGTGTTTTCGTTTATATTTTAAAATGGAGTTGTCTTTAGTGCGACTTTTTGGAGATTCCGGTGACGGAATCCAGTAGAAACCACTGAGGTTAAATCTTGATTTGTATTATTTAAAACGGTTTTTTAACTGCATATTTGGATTCAGCACCCTGAAAAACCCCTGGGACGCTTTGATTGTGCAAAAATTAGCTATCAAACTTGCGATTTCAATAAATTGCTGCAGGATTTTGACCGGAAAAACCCACCAGGAAAGCTTCCAAAAAGCCTATTTAAAGACAACTCCTTTTTAAATTTATCTTTTGTTTTATTTATTTATTTTTCATTAAAATTGTTCATTTTTACAAGTTAATTCTGATTTTTATTTTTACATTTTTATGGGTTTTTTGTTTTTTTAATTTGTTTCTACATATTTTATGATATTTAATTTATTTTTGTCATGAATTATCCCCTTGCCACCCCTAGCCGGTTGGGCCTCACAGGGGAATTTTATTAATTTTTTAAGTTTGTATTTTTTTTTAATGTTGTATTAATTTTTGTATTGTTTTTTATTTTCTTATTTTATTGTTTTATCTTTCTTCTTCTTTTTTTTTTTTTTTTTTTTTTTTAAATGGTATCGTAATTTTTTTTTTATATTATGTTTTTTATTGTCATTTTATATATTTTTTATATTTGATTTTTTGTCATTTTTTTTTGTTTTCATTATTAATTAGTTATATATTCAATATTGAATTTTGTTATATATATATTATATATTAAGATGATTGACGTCCACTGAGACAAAACTTTGATCTATTGGACCTAAAGAAACGAATTATTTAGTTTGATTTAATATTTTATTCCTATGCTCAAAAAGCTTGGAGAGAAACCTCACGAACTCGCTATAATTTTGACAACGTAAAAGGCTAGGAAGGTTAGTATTGCAACAAAGATTATGAAACCGAGATCTAATGTGGTTGTACGCGGGTCACTTTAAGAGGAAGTGAGTTTCATCCTCGATGTTCATATTCTCACAGAGATGACAGATCCTTTCCATCCATGGTGTTTTAGGAACTGCCCAACAACCCGTTTCACAATGGAGCTCATGAGAGTTCATTTTAATCTTGGCTATATTTATTTTCTTCTTTGAGCTAGTTAAAACAAAGAGATACTTTTGATCTTCTAGGGTGGGGTTGATTGACCTCCTTATTAATATCTTAATTTCTTTTAGCTGCTAATCTTTCTCACACCACAATTTTTTCTTTGAAATTAGAAATAACAATATTTTTAATATTATTAATGTTTTTGCAAATGCAACATTCTTGCCGATCTCCCAATGGCTTAACCAGCCCTGCTGTTCCTTTATACCAACCTCGTTGAGCCTTAGGTGGTTTTGGCTGGAATTTAAAGCTAGCTTTAGGAAGTCTATGGTCTCCTATGTTATTGAGCTTGTGCTTGTACAACAGAAGCCTAGTCATAGCTAGGCTCTCGATAGGGAAAAGACCCACTTCTATAAGGAGAATAGGATAGGGTGTATTGTTTTTAATTTTGAGGTTATACGTTACAAAACACTTCCAGATTTTCTCAATCTTTCTCCAAGATTCTCTAGAGACGTTGCAACCCCAAACCTCACATCCATATCCATTTTACAATTATTTTCAAGACCAAATAAACTTTCCACCCCACATTAATCCTTTTCTCAATGCTATAGTTCTAGTTGAGCTTGTGATGAATATCAATTCCTAGGTACTTGTAAGAAGACACTTCCTCCAAGTTACTATTGTCATACATAAAATTAATGTAAGTGTCCTTCTGGATTTGATAATCATAACTTTTGTTTTGTCAGTGTTAACAGTCATACCCATGGTAGAGCAGAAATCCTTAAGAAGTCTAAGTTTCTTATCAAGATCAGGTGGGCACCTTGTGAGAAGAACAATATCGTCAGCATAGAGAAGAAGGATGATGACTATCCTAGCTAAGATCGTGCCAGCACAACCTGCTTCCTCTAAACAACCTTCTAGCTTGTCGATGTAAATGCTTGTCTAGAAACCTGTTCCCATTATGTGCAATTTGGTAATTGATTTTAAATTTTTTGTTATAATGAATCAAGTCTACCCCACAATGTGTTAATTTCATGGTTGGTCTTTAAGTTTTCATTACAATGGGTTGAGCTCACCTACATTACGTGTCAATTTGATAGTTGATTTTTAATTTTTTTTTGCAATGTCTCAAGTTGTCTTAAGCTAAGATTTTAAAATCGCTATACATTTAACATTTAAAAAAATCACTCTTGGTATAATAACCTTTTCATTCACGTGTTCATTTTTTTAAGTTTTTTTAGTCATAAATTTTTTCCATAATGTCATGCTTGAAATATTTTGAAAACTTAAGATTGTTTTGTAGTCATAATTTTTTGTTTTAATTCTATGGTTGAAAAATTGTTAAGACTTTAATGTTTTTCTAAGTTTTGAAAATAGTTATAAATATTTTTTCTTAGCATCATGCTTGAAAATTGTTGGCATTTTAAGGTTTTTCAAAGAAGTGATATTTTAAATATAATGTCATGCTTAAAAATCGTTGGAATTTTAAGGCTTTTCAAAGACGTGATATTTTATCGTTAATGTCATGCTTGAAAATCATTGGAAATGTAAAGTTTTTCAGAGTCATGATATTTTATTTTTAATGTCATTATTAAAAAATGTTGAAAATGTACCTTGAAAAAAAAGACGTTATTCTGGCATCAACACTTTTCGATTTCAAGGTGTTTTTTGCACCAAACAAAATGGCTTTTTATTGTTTTTTACTGTTATTTTCAAAAATATTGAAAAATTACTTTGAAAACAAAAATGGTGATGCGGAATCAACACTTCTTATTTTTGGGTTCTTTTTTTCATTTTTTTTGGAGATTTTTGGGGAGTACCCGTTTTGATGTAATAGTTCCCATTTGATCGGTAACTATGTTAAACCACATTAGACAATAAAAAATAAAATAATCAAGCTTCAGTAATCAAGATGGAAGGTATGGTTGTTAACAAACCTGTTTCAATTTTAATTGATTCAGGTTCTAATTTTAGTTATATCAACCCAAAAATGTTGGAGACATGTGTGTTGCAAAAGAAAACCCATGAGAAATTATGGTTGGTTTAGTTGAACGTGGGAACTAAAAGACGAGTGACAGACATGGTGGAATCATGCCTAGTGATAATAAGAAACATGTCTACTTCAACCACTCTCAACCTTTTATCATTGGGATCGTGCGATTTCCTAATCAACATGGATTGGTTAGCCGCCTATAAAACCAAAATTGATTGCTACGACAAGTTGTTGGAATGCCTTAGTAACGATGGTAAGGAAGTGGCACTGCAAGGGATAAATAAGCCTATCAAATTTAGGAAAATATCAATGTTATGAGTGAAAATATGTAGCAAGAAGGGGTGTGCATTATAAGCAATCCCAATGACCAGTGAGCCAGAAAGTAGTGAGACAGGAATGGAAACTCACTTAGTGTTAAAATTGTTTAGTGATGTATTTCTAGAAGAAATATTGGGATTACCACCTAAGAGGGACATCGACATTACCATTGAGTTGATTCCTAGTGTAGTTCCAGCCTCGAAAGCTCCATATCACATGAGTATGCCTAAACTTGTGGAGTTGAAAATGTATCTAAAAGAAATGTTGGATAAAGTATACATTAGACCCAATGTATTGTTAAAATTCAAATGCATGATAAAATTTATGAACATGATAATTACTTGTGACTGTTTATATATATGTTTTTCATTTATCATTTATTTCATTCATTAGGTCATCAAACAATTATACAAGTATAATGCACAAAAGACAAGAGACACCTGAAATTAGGCTCGAGGCTAGGGAAAAACCCACAAGGGTAAAGCCCAACAATCCTTTCCTTATTGAATATTAGTCAACAAGAGAAATCCAAGTCAAACTAACCAGTAACCAAAATGCCAAGTTAGCCCTTCATTAAGCAACAACTCTTCATAAGATGCCACTTGTCTGTCCTCAAGCCAACTTCAGTTAAGTTCCTTATATAGCTCATAGTACACAAAGATGTAGCACCATAAGTAGCTTGCATATACAAAGGGACAGATTTCATAGGAAGTTTGCATCATCACATAGAAATATACCACAGGAAGCTCACATCATCATAGAGAAATTCCTCACAGGAAGCTCGCATCATCATAGAGAAATGTTCCACATGAAGCTTACATTATCACAAAGAAATCTACCATATGAAGGTCATGTAACCATAGAAGAGCACTGAATTGCTTACCAATTGGTGGAGAATAAATGCCAATATATAGTTGTTTTCATGTCTCAAAAGGTGCCTATAAATACTAAGCCGACTTGTCATTTGGAGGGCCGACTTGGTAGGTTGGGATTTGACCAAAAAGGGTACGCACACACACACACTCACACACACACACACACACACACATATATATATATATATATATATTCTTTTAAATCAAATAATTTGTTTTTACTCTTTACAACATCATACATTATGAATATCGAACGTAGTTACAACTTTGACACTCCCTCTTAACTAGGGAGGTATTCATAATTACTATTGAGATGTTATCAAGTTGAAGACTTCTAAAAGAAAGGATTATCAAGGTTAAGATAAGCATCATCATCAATATCATTACCAACATCAAACACATTGCTATAATCCAACTAGTACGCCCGATGTATGGCACATATGCATCATTTGATATCCACCAAAACGAGCTCACTCTACATAGAGATTAAAGCATGATACCAAAACAAGATCACTCTAGAAAGAGATTAGATCATGATGCCAGAAATAAGATCACGTTAGAAAGATATCAAAGCATGATGCTAGGAGGCTTCTTCTCACTTTAGAAAGAGATCTGGGTGGCCTTTAGGACTATACTCCAACAAAGGTATAACTGACACAGTGAGAATATCCTTTGTCGGTCCATTCTTCAAACCAAGGTCAAAGTGACACAGGGAGAATTCATTCTCCAACCAAGCTCAAAGTGACATAGAACTAATGTCAGTCCTTTAAACCATTCTTCAACCAAGGTCTATGTACTGGACATAGGGATAACCTCCTTAATTAGGTCAAAGTATATGACACATGAATTATGTCAATCCATGATGCCATATAATATGTCAAACTATTCTCCAACCAAGGTAATAATGATGTGGGGAGAATATCAGACCATTCTCCAACCAAGGTCATGAAGACACATGGAGAATTTCCATTCATTATGATGTATCATCATCTCTCCTTCTTAATAAGAGAGGTATTATGCATGAGCCCAAACATCACTCGGAAAAATTCCCTCTAGAAAGAGGCTTCGTCAACATATTAGTTATCTGCTCATCAATGGAGATATACTCGAGCTTCACTGGTCCCTTATGCACCATGTTAGTCATCATGGTTGTCACATGCACAATACTTTATTCATTGTTTCTCCCTTCTTTAGAGACAAATTATATAGAATCATCCTTGATCTATTTACTCAAGCCCAAAGTACAAGGTCTTCCTTAGTCATGCTTCTTCAAAAATCTAAGTTAACCTTTACAACTGAGACAAATGTCTTGACATGATCCTCTGCATCTTTTTGGGAGAACCTTATCAAATCTTGCTTCCATGCCGCCAATTGCTACATGTTAGACCTTGACTTTTCTTGGGCACAATCAAGGCATACTTAAAATTTCCCACTCCCTTTGAACTTAGGGCTCAACTAGTACAATATCCTTCAAGTACAAATGGAAAGTGCACCTGCTTTGCTTCGTTATTCCACTTCTTCTAACCGTTATCATGGCATTTGTAGCTTTTACTATGTACCTGCAATCCTCACAGGAGGCCACAAAAGAATAATAACAATCAAGCAAGGAACTCAAAGACACGAGACTAACTAATAGAAAAATAAAAATAATAGCAGTAATTAGACAAGAGAGGTATAAAATACTTATCTTTTGAGAAGACTAGTGAAAATTCAACTCCCTCTTGATCTTGGCTTCCTTGCACCTAACTTGCAAATCAACCTTTTCCACATGTTTGACGGTGTGAATGTATATATTTCTATTTAAATATGATTCACATAATCATTTAATTATGAACTAAGGTTGGTTAACTTGTGAGAACTCTGTACTATATGCACAAGTACCAAAGTTCCTAGTAATTCATATGCCTATGCATGAGACCTATAGGTGATGAAAATTAGGATTAAGACAAGTTAAATTACTTAAATTGGTTAACCATAAGTTTACCCAAACACTGGAGATCAAACCTTAAGAGCAATACCCAATTATAAACAAGGTTTTCTATCAAGGTCTGATTGTGTAGCACTTTCTGCAATTCTGCAATAGTTTGTTGATTTTGTAGTAGTAACTACTGATTTTGAAGCAGCTACATAATCATCTCTACAAAAAATTAACTCGTAAAAAAAAAAAAGGTTGAATAAAAAATAAACGGAAAAC
>APFE030873487.1:38964-78842 GCA_000404065.3 Pinus taeda
GAATACTGAAACACATCTTATTGAGACCTCTTAACTGAAATAATAAACCAACAACATTCAGAGAGTAGTTCACAAAAATGATATTGATTGTCAAATCAGTAAATCCAACAATTAAACAATAATATGCAGAAACAGTTCACAATACAACACTATTTAATAAATCAGTTTTATAAGACAGATTTCTGAGTAAATAGTTACTCAGAAATCAAAGTTTAATCCATAAGAGCAAAGACACATAATAACAACATTGAGACAAATTACCCATATCAACACAAGTGCACAAATATGAATAAAATGATACATTCTTGTTATCATAAAAATAAAACTAGTATTTGAAACAGTAGTATTAGAAATACCAATTTATTAAATCCATTTAAATCCATTTCTCTGACCCTAGTCTCCAATAGTCCTTTACATTGCTTGAACTTCTGCTTTCAAAACTAGAGCTTCAATAGTGCAAACTCTTCCCATCATACATAATTCAAAATACAAAGGAAAAATCCTCAATAATCCTCAGATTTGAGATTTTCTCTCTTCCCTCCTACAACTCTAAATCCCTATTGCAGAAATGCTTTTAGAAGTCCAAAATTGTAGAGGAGAGTGTCCCCTAGTTACATTCTGCAATCTACCATTTATAATATTTCCAAAGGTATTTTTGAGAGGAAAGTTTGTTGAAGAAAAAATCTACCGAATCCAATTTTATTTGCTCAAAATTCCAATCTTTAATTGGTGGAGCATTCTCATTGATTGAGATCGTTTTCTCCATATCTCTTCTATTGTTTTCCTGCAAAAACAAATAAAAATAAATTAAGATGCAAAAATAAAATCAAGATGCCATTTCTGGCATTTAAAACAAAACCAATCAAATACAATTAATTAATTGAAAAGGAAACTTGAGCTTTCTATTGATGCATATGATGATTTTAATTGACCAAAGATATTATTGATGAATGAATTTGCAATTAGAAGAGGCTTGGACAAATGAAAATGAAGAAAATAAAACTCAAAAAATTGATTTTGTTTAAAAAATTGGAGCTTGATCTTCTACCTATTTTTAGACCCAATAAATGACTAAATCTGTTAGTGAAACCTCTCGAGAAATGTTCTTCTTGATTTTATCTTTCCAATGAGTTGTCATGTGCCTCATTTGGCCTAGTAAAATTCAATGTATGAGCCTTCAAAGTTGATGAGTCAAATTAGGCATAATTCTGGAAATTCTAAATTAGACTCTAATTATCTAATAGTTAACTCTAATTTATTTGTTAATCATAAAATAAACTAATTATTTAATAAACTATTTATTAATTGATTTGTCATAGTTATAAGGAGAGCTTCAGCATAAATCACATAAGAAAGACTTTTGTCGACGCGTTTCGAACTAACTAGTGTGGTTCGTCGTCAGGACGAGTTGAAGAAACAGATCTGGCCTAGCAGGTTAAATAGACTGAGCAGAGACTTCAATGGCTATATAACGGCTATTATTGACCCTAGGACCCAGTCCAACTTATCTTAATAGATTTAATATTATTATTAATATTAAAATTGATAATAATATCCTATTTCTCGGAATTAGTAAAATTAGGTATTGTGAATAGAATCTTGTGCAATTTATTTAATTAAATATTAATAAATTAATATTAATGGTTATTGTAAATTAATTATTAGTTAGAATGATTTCTTTTTGAAGAACTTATATTATTATTGTTATTTTTATAATATTAAAATTAATAATATAATAATCTATTTCTAGGAATTAGTAAACTTAGTTAAAATGAATAGTAATTTATTAAAATTAGTTATAATGAATGGTATTTATTTAATTAAATAACATTCGGTTATTAATAAAATATACTAAGGTTCTTATAAAATCCGATTCCGAAGAATAATGATGAAATAATTTCAAAAACAATATTATTTATTTATTAAATTAAAAACTAAATATATACAAGAATTCCATATTAAAGGTATATTACCATTGATGTAATATTAATTCTTTTTCTGTTTATAAAAATTATTAAGATTACCACTTATTAATATTATTCATAAGAGGTTGGATTAAATATGAATTGAGATAATATTTATAAGAATGTTATAGCACCTAGATAGGCCCTACTTATTACCGCTGGTTTAAGGATCTGAAAATACAAATGAAGAACTCACTGATAAACATAAAATGACAATAACAAGAATACAACCCAATAATAAAGATTCTATGAAAAAACTAAATACCAACCCAGGAAAAGGACCTTCATCAAAAAATGGTAAAAACAAAATAGGATTAATAGCTGAAAACGAATATACATTAACACCTTTAGTATATTCGAAAAGAATAAACCGACCGACCAAGAAGAAAGCATCCTGGATGAACAGAGAGGGAAGGAAGAAACCCTAAGACGACAGGGCGGGGATCCAACTTCTACTGACCTTCCACCCATCATCTCTGTTGAGATTGTTGGGTCTACGTTCAATCTCAATAGCTTCCCTTAACTTATGATGATGGAACTTGTCCACCCTGGCAATGACTTTGGCTTCCTCGATGCAGATATGATGTATTTTTTTTTATTGCCCCCTTGCCACCCCTAGCCGGTTGGGCCTTGGAGTGGGTGTGGAATTTTTATTTTTTATTTTTTATTTTTTGTAATTTTGTTTTCTTATTAATTTTTATTATTTATTATTTATTATTTATTATTTAGTTTTTATTTTATTTTATTTTTTTTCTATTTTTTTACATTTTAATAGTTTTTTTTGTTTGTTTTGTTTTTGCTTTTTTTTTTTTTTTGTTTTTTTTTTTTTTTTTTTGTTTTTTTTTTTAAATGTCATTAATAATTTTTTATATTTGGGATTTGTTTTAAGTTATGTTTATTACTTTTATTATTTTTTATTATTTTTTTTCAATATTGAATTTTTGTTTTCTTAATGTATCTTTCTATTATATAATAATATATAATATAATATATATTATATATTATATATATATATATTAATAATTATTATATATATATAAATAATATATATAATTTTTAGGGTCCGTGGTCGATGCTGTCTGCAACCCGAATCTCATTATGTGCAATTTGATAGTTGAATTTTTCGTTATAATGAATCGAGTCTGCCCCAAAATGTATTAATTTCATGGTTGGTCTTTAAATTTTCATTAAAATGGGTTGTGCTCACCTACACACCGTGTCAATTTGATGGTTGATTTTTTTATTTTTTTTTTTGCAATGTCTCAAGTTGTCTTAGGCTAAGATTTTAAAATCACTAGACATTTAACATTTTAAAAAAATTACTCTTGATATAATAACTCTTTCATTATTCATTTTTAAAGTTTTTTTAGTCATAAATTTTTTCCATAATGTCATGTTTGAAATATTTTGAAAACTTAAGATTGTTTTGTAATCATAATCTTTGGTTTTAATTCTATGGTTGAAAAATTGTCAGGATTTTAATGTTTTTCTAAGTTGTGGTATTTTATCTTTAATGTTATGGTTGAAAACAGTTATAAATATTTTTTCTTAGCACCATGCTGGAAAATTGTTGGAATTTTAAGCTTTTTCAAAGAAGTGATATTTTAAATTTAATGTTATGCTTAAAAATCGTTGGAATTTTAAGGATTTTCAAAGACGTGATATTTTATCATTAATGTCACGCTTGAAAATCATTGGAAATTTAATGTTTTTCAGTCATGATATTTTATTTTTAATGTCATTATTAAAAAATGTTGAAAATGTACCCTGGACAGGAAAAAAAAATGTTATTCTGGCATCAACACTTTTTTATTTCAAGGTGTTTTTTGCACCAAACAAAATGGCTTTTTATTGTTTTTTACTATACCCGTTTTGAGGTAATAGTTCTCGTTTGATCGATAACCATGTTAATCCACATTAGACAATAGGAAAGCAAAGCATCAAGCTTCAGTAATCAAGATGGAAGGTACGGTTGTTAACAAACCTATTTCAATTTTAATTGATTCAGGTTCTAATTTCAATTATATCAACCCAAAAATCATCCAGAGACATGTGTGTTGCAAAAGAAAACCCATGAGAAATTATGGTTGGTTTAGTTGGACATGGGAACTAAAAGAAGGGTGATGGACATGGTGGAATCATGCCTAGTGATAATAAGAAACATGTCTACTTCAGCTGCTCTCAACCTTTTACCATTGGGATCGTGCGATTTCTTAATCAACATGGATTGGTTAGCGGCCTATAAAACCAAAATTGGTTGCTACAACAAGTTGTTGGAATTCCTTAGTAATGATGATAAGGAAGTGGCACTGCAAGGGATAAATAAGTCTATCACATTTAGGAAAATATCAATGTTGCGAGTGAAAAGATGCAGTAAGAAGGGGTGTACATTGTAAGCAATCCCAGTGACTAGTGAGCCAAAAAGTGGTGAGGCGGGAATAGAAACTCACTTAGTGTTAAAAATGTTTAGTGATGTATTTCTAGAAGAAACACTGGGATTACCACCTAAGAGGGACATCGGCATTACCATTGAGTTGATCCCTAGGGTAGTTCCAACCTAGAAAGCTCCATATCACATGAGTATGCCTAAACTTGTGGAGTTGAAAATGTATCTAAAAGAAATGTTGGATAAAGGATATATTAGACCCAATGTGTTGCTGAAATTTAAATGCATGATAGAATTTATGAACATGATAATTACTTGCGACTATTTATATATATGTTTTTCATTTATCATTTATTTCATTCATTAGGTCATCAAACAATTATACAAGTATAATGCACAAAAGACAAGAGACCAAAAATTAGGCTAGAGGCTATGGAAAAACCCACAATGTTAAAGCCCAACAATCCTTTCCTTATAGAATCTTAGTCAACAAGAGAAATCCAATTCAAACTAACCCGTAACCAAAATTCCAAGTTTGCCCTCCATTAAGCAACAACTCTTCACAAGATGCCACTTGTCTGTCCTCAAACTAACTTCAGTTAAGTTCCTTATATAGCTCATAGTACACAAATATGTAGCATCATAAGTAGCTTGCATATGCAAAGGGATAGATTTCATAGGAAGTTTGCATCATCACAGAGAAATATACCATAGGAAGCTCGCATAATCATAGAGAAATGCCCCACAAGAACCTCGCATCATCATAGAGAAATCTTCCACAGGAAGCTCACACTATCATAGAGAAATCTACCATAGGAAGGTCATCTAACCACATAAGAGCACTGAACTGCTTGCTAATTGGTGGAGAATAAATGCCAATATATAGTTGTTTCCATGTCTAAAAAGGTGTCTATAAATACTAAGTCAGCTTGTCATTTCGAGGGTCGACTTGGTAGTTGGGATTTGACCAAAAAGGGTACACACACACACACACACATATATATTGTATCCGCATTGGTTTTGAATCACTTTGATTAATGTTTCATCCCTTCTAACCATTAATAGTTTTTTTTTTTCCCGGGCATAAATAGAAAATATTTCTTTATATATGTATATATATATTCTTTCAGATCTCAAATAATTTGTTTTTACTCTTTACAACATCATACATTATGAATACCGAACCTAGTTACAACTTCGACACTCCCTCTTAACTAGGGAGGTATTCATAATTACTATCGATTTGTTCTCAAGTTGAAGACTTATATAAGAAAGGATTATCAAGGTTAAGATAAGAATCATCATTAATATCATTACCAACATCAAACACAATGCCATAACCCATCTAGTACGCTTGACGTATGGCACATATGCATCATTTGATATCCACCAAAACAAGCTCACACTAGATAGAGATTAGAGCATGATACCAAAACAAGCTCGCTCTAGACAGGGGTTAGATCATGATGCCAAAAATAAGATCACATTAGGAAGATATCAAAGCATGATTCTAGGAGGCTTCTTATCACTTTAGAAAGAGATCCGAGTAACCTCTAGGACTATACTCCAACCAAGGTATAACCGACACAGTGAGAATATCCTCTGTCGGGCCATTCTTCAAACCAAGGTCAAAGTGACACAAGGAGAATTCATTCTCCAACCAAGCTCAAAGTGACATAGAACGAATGCCAGTCCTTTAGACCATTCTTCAACCAAGGTCTATGTACTTGACATAGGGATAAAATCCTTAATCAAGTCAAAGTATATGACACGTGAATTATGTCAGTCCATGATGCTATATAATATGTCAAACCATTCTCCAACCAAGGTCATAATGGCATGGGGATAATATCAGACCATTCTCCAACCAAGGTCATGAAGACACATGGAGAATTTCCATACATTATGATGTATCATCATCTTTCCTTCTTAATAAGAGAGGTATTCTGCATGGGCCCAAACATGACTTGGAAAACTTCCCTCTAGAAAGAGTCTTCGTCAGCATATCAATTTTCTGTTCATCAATGGAGATATACTTGAGCTTCACTGGTCCCTTCTGCACTATGTTTGTCATCATGGTTATCACATGCACAATACTTTATTCATTGTTTCTCCCTTCTTCAGAGACAAATTATATAGAATTATCCTTGATCTATTTACTCAATCCCAAAGTACAAGATCTTCTTTAGTCATGCTTCTTCAAAAGTCTAAGTTAGCCTTTACAACTAAGACAAATGTCTTGACATTATCCTCTGCATATTTCTGGGAGAACCTTCTCAAATCTTTCTTCCATGCTGCCATCTATTGCATGTTAGACCTTGACTTTTCTTAGGTACAATCAAGGCATACTTAAAATTTCCCACTCCCTTTGAACTTCGGGCTCAACTAGTACAATATCCTTCAAGTAGAAATTTTGGAAAGTCCACCTTCTTTGCTTCGTTATTCCACTTCTTCTAATCGTTATCATGGCCTTTGTAGCTTCTTCTATGTCCCTGTAATCCTCATAGGAGGCTACAGAAGAATAATTACAATCAAGCAACGAACTCAAAGACACGATACTAACTAATAGAAAAATAAAAATAATAGCAGTAATTAGACAAGAGAGGTATAAAATACTTATCTTTTGAGAATACTAGAGAAAATTCAACTCCCTCTTGATCTTGGCTTCCTTGTACTTAACTTGCAAATCAACCTTTTCCACATATTTGATGATGTGAATGTATATATTTATATTTAAATGTGATTCACATAATCATTTAATTATGAACTAAGGTTGGTTAACTTGTGAGGACTTTGTGTTATATGCACAAGTACCGAAGTTCCTACTAATTCATATGCCTATGCATGAGACCTATAGGTGATGAAAAATAGGATCAAGACAAGTTAAATTACTTAAATTGGTTAGCCATAAGTTTACCCAAACACTGGAGTTCAAACCTTAAGAGCAGTACCCAATTATAAACAAGGTTTTCCATCAAGGTCTGATTGTGTAACACTTTCTATAATTCTACAATAGTCTGTTGATTTCGTAGTAGTAACTACTAATTTTGAAGTAGCTGTATAATCACCTTTACAAACACATTGGATCAAAGAACATGGCTTGGGAAAGTACATAAATAAAAGTAACACCAATCACACTTAAAGACACCATACGAATTTATTCGGGTGATCTTTAATCTATTGAACAAGTAATCAAAACAAATGTTGCAAGAAAGAAACACACATATATATAAATAACTGGAAAGAAAAGTCTGTGCAGGGCCTTACCTTGATCAGGCCTAACTCAAGGTTTGGCTTGTTCCCAATGCTCAAATTCACAAAGACAAAATCAACAGATCAAGTGCGCATCCACGGGGGATTTCATTATCAGAAAAAAATACAACAAAGTCTCAACAACAACATATATCATCATGAATTTATGAATACATATTTATAGATATCATAGGAATATTTGTTTAACATATAACTAAACTCAGAGGCTACATTATCCAAATAGTTTGCCTCAACTTCTAAAATAAGACTAGACACATTTGACTGAAGTTACATACCAAATGCTAATTTGAACATCGACGACACAACAATTTTTGCCCATCGAGGCATATCGATTGTTAAAACATTAGTATGTAGAACATAAAACACCTCTTTCATAATTGAAAGAGATCTAAGAACCAACTTAACCATCTGATTATCTCATGAGCAATAGCTGAAAAAGATGTCAACATCCTCATATTAATTCATAACTGAGATGTCAATTTCTGAGAAAGACTCCCATATTTGTTCCTTGCTTATAGTGTCCTATCAATTCAATTATGCCAACTGTTCTTAAATAATAGGTGTCGGATCCATTATCCATCTGCAGCCTTGAACAATATAGGTTAGTGTCTATTGTTTATTCAAATTACATATAATTGTGGTAATAAGTCACTCTTTTAACTAATTCCTAGTTCTATTTTGTAAGAAAAAATAATACTAATAAGACATGTATTATACGTTAGCAGCCCATGTTAGATATAGGACCAAACATATTTTTGAAAGGAAAAGAGGGAAAATTAGTCAATATAAGGGGAATGATTTTTTAGCAAAAAGGATAATTTTTCATCTCATCAGCACCCCCTTCTGATCTTGATGCATGTCCTCATGCATCCTCATTCTTCCCTTCATGGAATCCTGCATGCACATCACTCCAGGAGTATGATGGATGATCGAATTCCCCCAAATAAGGGAATCCGGCATGCACATCACTCTAGGAGTATGATGGATGATCGAATTCCCCCAAATAAGGGAATCCTGCATGCACATCACTCCAGGAGTATGATGGATGATCGAATTCCCCCAAATAATAGTAGCCAATGCAACATTCTAGTTCTCACCAACATGTTTGCTCTTCTATCTAATCCCAACGGATAGGGGCATAGTAATGCCTGGTAGGGAACCAAAGGATCAAAAAATGAAACCTCAATCCTATCCACCAAGCTCCATATTTCAAGAGATAACTAGCATAGAAATCAGCTCTATTAAGTGCCAAACAAAACTAAGGGCATCCCAATGTAAATCTCCATTGAAGGTGTTTCGAAAGAGCATTCCATATGTTTTGTGTGATCAGTAAAGCATTACAAGTCTCAACTCTAATCACCTCCCAATACTCTGTAATGGTGATTCTTGGTTATGTTATATAGTCATTACATCCCCTGGGTCCATCCTCAATCTATTAAGATAATCACAAACTGACCATGTTGATGGGTATGCTTCTCTGACCAAAATATTTGGTGCCTCTTCCAATGTTGAATAAAAGCCCTGAGACTTTTTCCACTGCAAGAAAATAATTATATAAGATATCAAAGCTCTGAAATGAATATCCCCTATGAATGGATTAGGATTCCATCTGGAGTTGCCTGGAAGGATAAAATTAAAAAGGTATAATTAACATAAAATATTTTGGTCAATATTTTCGGCATTGAAATACATATCTATAAATTCCCGAGGTTGTGAAATTTCATGAGGCTGCCCCACTGTAATTTGATGTAGTCGTACAATTACCCATTTTTGATGTAAATAAAAATGGAATAAATTATTGAAGGAATTTGGGTGGTAAGCCCCTGCATCCCTAAGTTTGTAGTAAGTTCGTCCTCTCTCAAAGATTTTTCCTTCCATTTCTTCATTTCAACTCTCCAATTGGCTTCTTGAGCTAAATACATAGTAAACCATATTTTCCTCATCTTTTCTATGACAAGATGATGAGTTTCCTTATCGATTATCCTAAGATAAAAAACTTCATCCTTAGTCTGACGTTGTGGAAGGTCAAGTTTGAGTTTTAAAAATGCATTAGTGTTAGTAACAATAGCATAAAGAATAATATTGATGAGAGGATGTGCTTTTGACATGCACTCCTAGGAGTATTTTTTAGATATAACTTCAGGCCCTTTTGCCTCGTCAATGGATCTCAGCAAGGTGTCCATATTTTGAAATTTTGACCTCACTTTTTGCAATCAATCCTTTAATTTTTTATTTTGTAGCAAGAGTCTTTTGTTTTATTTTAACAATGTTTGATATGCAGTGATACAAAATCTAAAGGGCTTAGGCATCACAACCTTACATTTCAACTTTGGCTTCTTCACCTTGTTGTCGACAAATCCCATTTGAAATTGCATAGCCTCTTCCTGTAGTGGGCAGTCACTTTCACTCTAGAAGGGAAAATTTTCAAAGAAAGTATCACCCATATCCATATCCACAGGCTCAAATTCTAGCTTCGGCCTTATTTCACCATCTCCTGTGATATCAATGAGACTACCCTCAGTTTGTTTACCTTTTTTCTTATTGAAATTCCTGAGTAGAGTAGTGTCACCTAAGGTTTGATTGTGGAGAAAAATCCTTCTTCCCTCTAGCTTCCAATTTCTTTGTGAGAGGTACGACTGATGCCATTGGCTTAAGTTTTCATCCCTACAAACACAATCCCCACATAATCCTAATTATGGTCAGCTCATTCTTAACAATAATTTTGATAATCCACTAATGGAAAAGTGTTGAATCAGGGTTCTTTCTTTCCTATATAGTTGCGACCATTTTAGTTAGATTCTTTATTAAGAAATAGGGCATGTTCATGGGTTTCATCCCAGCCAAATTCATAAGGATATGAATATGGTAATGGTAGATTTTGCTATAGCACCCTTCATAAGTAACAAACCTTTGTACAAAGTAAATGAAATCATGGCACACAAGTTGTAGCAATTCCCTTTTGAATCCCTGCTTCAAATTAGGTAATGATGATGGATCTTCCACAAATGGATGTCAACTTTCATTTGAAATTTTAAGGTTTTTATATCACTTCTCACCATTCAAGGGAAACTCGATGCTTGTTGCCAGTGTTTCTTTGTTCATGGGAATAGTAAGCATCCAAACTAGGGCTCTGTCACCAATAAAAGTATTAGCAAACTCTAGTGAAATTTGAGTGTTGAATCCTTGGATCTTCTCCAAGAATAAATCCACTTGTCTAAAACAAAAAATTCCCATGCGGCCTAGTTAGCTTTAATGGCTTCCAAATTGTTAGGTTTTGTTCGCACTATAGTCTCGTCCATACTTCTCTTCTACACTTTTCCCGTCGAGTGCTTTACCATAACCTGTATACCACCTTACCTACAGACTCAAGGGTAACTAAAACTTGCCTTAACAATAATTTGAACCAAAATTTGTCATGATCCCCCTCATTAACTCCCATTACCATATTTGTTGTGAATTATCAGTCACTCTATTGTGGTATTACGATTTGATTCCACTATCGCCAGTCACATGGAGAGGCATGCTGCAAAATGATACCCACATGTTGTGAATGGAACAAGATACAAAATTACTTGATTGTTATGAAATCCAGGTACATGTATGTCGTGTTAGGTAGTTCGAGGATTAAATGATGAAGGTGACTTTGGAATTATGGTAGGGTAATGTTGGAATAGGAATATTTATTAAGACAAGATGTAATGTCAGTTTTAGGTGGATTTAGGTAAGGTACTATATATATTTATGTTAGGCATAAGTAGGTCAAGAATAAGGTAGGTTAAGTATTAAGTGAGGAGGGTAATTAGAACATGAAATAATGAAAGAGGTAAGATAATAATCATGTATTTTAGGAGAAGATGAATATATAATAGAGGAAGGAAATTAATCCTTAAAAAAAAATTAGGCATGCTCATGGTAACCTTACATTTTATTAGCTTCTATATGTGTTAAGAAAAGAAACTAAGAAATATCCAAAGAGTACTTGGCCCACGGAGATAGGCATGCCATAAATAATTCCTTCACTCTTTGTCTTCATTATATGATTTGATTTTTAAGGAGAGTCTTGAATAAGATATGATCATATTTTTCCTACAAAATGAATTATATCAATGTCAAGTGGCGGTAAAGAGAATCATTCCAAGAAAAATTTACTATATTTTTATTTTTTATTTTTTTCGAACTCTTCCAACCAGAACACAGGTTTTCCAACACAAGCCCATCCAATTACACCCAAAAGGTTTTAACGATAAGGATTTCTTTATTCCTAGTGATACCAACCAAAATATAGTTTTTTTACATTGCTAGTGCTGATAGTGCCTAGAAGCTAGGTTTTCACTGCCAGATATATATATTTTTAATATCATATGGACTAGAAAATTAAAGATCTATAGAGGAAAATTGGGTATTCACTTGCTCTATGACCTTCATTTAAGACTACTTTGCCAACCCTTAAATAAATTCTTCCTTGGATTGGGGTTTCTGAAACAACCTTAATGGATGTCCATTTACCATGAACCATGTCTGCACCTTATCAATAGTATGAAGTCACACAGACCAATTATCAAACATGGTTTTGATCTCATAAGGCCCCAACCATCGAGTGTAGAATTCACTTTTCAAATCCTTGTATCTAGAGTTGAACAAAAGAGCCCAATGACCTTCTTTAAATTTCTTTTTCTTTATAAACTTATCATGCCACTTTGTGCATTTTTCTTGCACAATAGTCGTCTAGTGAATGGCATCCTACCAAATCTCATCGAGCACATTAATATGATCTAGTCAGTGATTTTATGCTTCAGAAAGCTCCATTCCCACTTGAAAATCAATTCTCAATGTTTCAATCTCAAATTCAACAGGGAGAACAACTTATTTCCCATACAAAAGCTCATATGGAGCGAAACCCGTAGTATCCCTCCTGGTGATTCTATAAGCCCACCAAGCTTCTGGAAGATTCTCAACCAAATCCTTATGTATTTCTTTCTTGCACAATGTTTTGTTTCTGCATTTTATTTAAGTGAAGGTCATTGTATGTATTTCGATATTTTCCATAGGAAATGCAAATAATTTGTTTAAAGGAATTTAACAAATAGGAGAAAAATCATTAGTTGTTGCAGTAGGGATTCTATTTTAGGAATTTTCACATGGTATTAGAGTTGTAGGTGAAACAAGAAGAGAACTGCCATAGAACACATCGCTGAGCAGAGAAGGAGGTCGAATAGCTGCACGAGTCAGAAATTTGAATCCCTAGAGGGATTGCACATCCTAGCTAGGAGGGATGAATTTTCGAGGAAAGTCTCTCTCTGAGTGAGTCAACAGAAAGGATGATCCGAATTGGATCCATCAAGAACTGTCAAATAACCATGACTATATCAGGTCGGGACAAATCTCTAAAGAATTCAGAAACTGCAATTAAAAACACCCTTGAACCAGTGGCAATGGCAGCCAGCATGGAACGACGAGGACCTCAGTCAAAGCGCGCTGACCGAGGCCCATGGAGACTGCACAGGAGGTCAAAGTAGCCCCTGGGAGCCCCAGATCGGGAAAAGGAAGTGGATTTTGATGCACGATTAGCGCTAATTGCGCATCGTTGGGCAAACAGGGCTGAAATGGAAGAGCCTCGAGCACTCAGATGCATGGGAACCAGAGAACGGGCAAAAAGGCGAACAACACTAAAAGGACAAAGGTAGGACCCGCACTCTGGAAACAGGCGGTATTGATCGGGGCGCCCTCAAACGGTAAGCGGTTTTGGATGGAAGTGGAGCGATCCCACTCAACAACCGACGCGTGGTAAGCGGAGGTGAGAGAAAATCGTCGTTGATCGCGCGCTATCAGTTGAGCAGGTCAAGCGTGTGGGATGTGTGTACGACATTGGATTTGGGGGACCTAGATCAGATGGCTGAGATCACGCCCGATGGAGGAAGCGGAATCGACGAAGGAATACGCCACGTTCTAGAAGGATTTGGAATCCGTTTGATTGCCATGATAGGGGAAAGACTTCGTCCACAACATAACTGGAGAAGCGAACCGATGAAGCATGTTGGCGCTGCTTAGAGGAGGACAAATGGTCACTCCCTAAGCATTCACGATGACGCCGAACAGGGAACTCCAAGCACAGCTGCAAAAGGTGAATTGACAGAGGTGGAAGAGGAATCGAACAAGCATGAGTTCGAATGGCTTCAAAGCCATGAATAGAGACAAAATACATGGTGAAGTCAGAGAATAGTTCGAGAGACAAAAAAAGAAGATAGAGAGATCAAAATCCCGTGAGGAGGATGGAATACACAGAGAAAGAAGACAGTGAAGCAAAAGCAAACAGAGGACAGAGGGCTGAGCTGACTAGAGGCAACGTCGAGCACCAGAAGCTTGAGAGATCCGAACCATCCCGTAGAGGAATCTGTTCGAGCTGAGCACCACATTGGGCTCTAGCCTCTGTAGACCAGAAGGTCACAGAGCTGGTACGAAGAAGAAGAGTCTATGTACTCCAATGGCTTGGGGAATCCAATTACCACCCTTCCAAGCAAACCTGCTTCAGGAGAACTCACATTGAGTCCCTGCATTGTAATTCTCTACTTAAAGACACAATAAAACAAGGCCACCACTAAAAGCTAGACTAAAGATGTAGCCCTAGAGAATAGGGTGAACTCCTTATTAAACTTCTTGTGTCTTTGTGTTTTCTTACTATATTTCTTTGCTGTCTTTCCATTTAGATGTATATGTGTTGGCAATCTGATCGATCCGTTTCTTAAATAACACAGAACACACACCAGCACATGAGTCTGTAATACCTTCATTTAATAAATCTTTAATTGATGTCACTCATAGGGTGATTATCATATCAAGTGGTATCAGAGCTCTAGGCTGTAAGGTTAGACAATCTTGTGTTGGTTTAGATGTTGAATGCTCACTAGATCAAAGCTCAAATTAGGAGAAGGAGAGTTGGTTGAAACTAATCTTGAAATTGGGAGAGTCTATCCTCGGAAGACAATTTCAGAGGAAGGTTCTATGGGGCCAGACCCTCAATTCATAGAGAGTTTCCTAGCTATAAATTCTATGGTAGATGAATTGTATAGGGACTTTAGAAAGCATAAGGATGAAGATTCATCAGGTTCTAAACAAGATAAAGCAGAATATGAGTCTCATTCCCATGACTACTCAAAAGGAAAAGGGAAAGAGGAAAGCTTTATCACACCTCCTAATAGCCCTGTGCATAATAAGAAAGCATCTTTGATTAAGCTAGATGTTAAATTTGATTTACCTACATATGATGGAGAGCTAAATGTTGAAAAGTTGGACAATTGGATTAGACAAATTGATGTGTATTGTAGAGTGTAGAACATCAACTCAGACAAGAGTAAAATTTAGCTGGCAAGCCTACGCCTAGGAGGCACTGCCTTGGTTTGGTGGGAAGGTAGAACCCAAGCTGACATAAAGAGACATGGTAAGACTATCTCTGTCTGGAGTGACTTTCTTTCTGCGATTAAGAAGCAGTTCTATCCATTGGCCTACATGCAACAAGCCATGATGAGTTGGCAAACTCTTCGGCAATTGAAAGGGAAAAGTGTGCAAGGGTATACTCAAGAGTTCAGAAAGAGAGCATTGATTTTTGGTATCTCATTAGACTCACCAGAGACTCTTTTGAAGTACATTGGTGGTCTACACAACTACATGAGGCATACCATCCTCATGTTTAATCCCACTAGTATAAATGAGGTATCTGTACAAGCTACTCATCTAGAAGCTAGAGGAAACAATGGAAATTCAAAAGTTGGGGGACCATCCCAACCCACTGTAAGCAAGAGCAAGGAGAAAAGAAAGAAGAAGTGGAAAGCAAGGAAGGCTAACACTACACAGAAAGGCAAAGCTTCATGCACTTACTGTAAAAAGGAGGGGCATGATGATGAGCACTGTTGGATTCTGCATCCAGAGTTGAGACCTAAGAAGTCCGAGGGCAAGAAGAAGAAGACTGCTACAACTATTCAGAAAGATTTGGGGTTAGACTCGGGAGATGATACAATCATTGCAGCCACAAGTATAAAAGGTAAGAATTCTGAAGCATCTACTAGTAATTCTGCTCAAACTATTATTGATGAAGAACATGAGAAAAAAAGACATGAGCTTTTCCATATTCGAGTTATTTCCAAACATCAAAAGATTGATACTTTGTTTGATAGTGGTTCACAAGTAAATTTTATTTCTAAAGCAATTGTAAAGAAATTGGGATTAGCAACTACACCTCACAAGAAACCATACCCAATAGGATGGTTGAATGATAAAGCACAACTACAAGTGACTAGACAGTGCAAACTCAAGTTTTCTTTTGGGTCAGCATTTGTAGATGAAGTTGGGTTAGACATAATTCCTTTGGATATATGTGGAATTGTTTTAGGAAGTCCTTACTTGTATGATAGAAAGGCTATTTTCTATAGAGCTGAGAACACGTATCTACTTGTTAAAGATGGAATATAATACTTTGTAAGAGCTCACAAGATCAAGAATAATTATACTCTCATAAATTTTGGGTAGATGAAAAAAATGATAAATTCATGCAAACAATTATTACTAATGGTTGTAAAGGAAAAGAAACCTGATAAAACCAATGTATTTGAGGGCTGTAATGCACAGTAGCAAGCTGATATAGAAAACATTATTTCATAGTATGATGTCCTGTTTCAGGAACCTATATGTTTGCCACCCAAAAAGGAAATAGTACATGATATTATTTTGTAGAAAAATGTTCCATTGCCTAACATTGGGATGTATAGGTTGTCTACTTTAGAGAATGCTGAAATCAAGAAGCAGGTGTAGGAGTTGCTTGAGAAGGGATTCATCAGGCCTAGCACATCACCAGGTGGGTCACCAATTGTTTTGGTGAGAAAGAAAGATGGCTCATGGAGAATGTGCATTGACTATCGAGTGCTGAATAAGATAACGATAAAAAATTGTTATCCCCTTCCTCGCATAGATGATCTTTTAGATCAATTGAAGGAAGTTGTTTATTTCACCAAGCTGGATTTGCATAGTGGACACCATCAAGTTAGAGTTGCAGATCAAGATGCATGGAAGACAACTTTCAAAACAAAGTAGGGATTGTATGAGTGGTTGGTTGTGCCTTTTGGCTTGACCAATGCTCCTGCTACTTTCATGAGATTAATGAATGATGTACTCAGGCCTTTTCTTGATGATTTTGTTATTGTGTATCTGGATGACATTCTGATTTTTAGTAAAACGTGGGAAGAACACTTAAAGCATGTTAATCAGACATTAGATGTTTTGAACAAAGAAAAACTTTATGTTAAACTCTCAAAATGTGAATTTGGCAAAACATCTCTAAATTATTTGGGTTATATAGTAGGGGGTGGTGAATTGAAAATAGATCCCTATAAAGTGGAAGTCATTGTAAACTAACCTAAACCTAAGTCTGCTACAGAAGTTAGAAGCTTCTTAGGAGTAGCACAATATTGGAGGAAGTTCATTTCTAGTTTTTCCTCAATTGCAGCTCCCTTACATGCTTTGACAGGATTGAACAAGGTGTTTCAGTGGGGAGGCAAACATCAAAAAGCCTTCGACACCTTGAAAGAAAAGATTAGTATAGCACTTGTACTAGCACTACCTAATCTACAAAGACTGTTTGAAATCCAAACAGATGACAGTGACTATGCCATGGGAGCAGTGTTGACATAGCACGGTAAACCCATATGTTATCATTTTTAGACTTTTAATCCTGCAGTAGTTAAATATCCTACATATGATAAAGAATTGTATGCATTAGTTCAGAGTGTGAAAAAGTAGAAACATTAATTAATGGGAAAAGAGACAGTAATACATACTGATCATCAACCACTTCAATATTTACACTCCCAAACTAAGTTGCAACAATCAAGGCATTACAGATGGATGGGTTTTCTACAATAGTTTTAGTCATCAGATATAAAAAGGGCATACACAACAAAGTTGCAAACATGTTATCTAGACCCACTATAAATGCATCTACCATACTTAAGCATAATTCTGTGCTACATGAAAGCTACATAGAACAATATGCTCAGGATATGGACTTTAAAGACGTATATGCAACTTTGAGTCAAGGGAAAAAGTTAGAAGAATTGGACTATCATGTGAAGGACTAACTCTTATACCATTGTGCGAAACTATGCATTCTACAAGCCGAGAGAGTAAAGATAATTAGAGAGGCACACACTTCTCTGATATCAAGTCACTTTGGGGTAAGTAAAATAGTTTCACAACTACAAAGATTTTATTATTGGCCGAAAATGAATGAGACAGTTTCTAGATATGTAAGAGGGTGTACTATGTGTGCTAAAAGGAAGCCCAGCAATAGAAAACTAGGCTTGTACACTCCTTTACCAGTTCCTTCTCACCCTTGGGAAAGTGTTTCCATGGATTTTGTTGGAGGACTGCCTAAATATAGGAAAGGTCATGATTATCTATATGTGGTTGTGGATAGGTTCAACAAAATGTGTATTTTGATATCTTGTAATAAACAAAATACAGCTGAACAAACTGCAAAATTGTTCTTTGAACATGTATGGGTTCATTTTGGATTACCCACTTCTATTGTATTTGATCGAGACACTCAATTAGTGGGGAAGCTTTGGTCAAGTCTGTGGGAGCTGATGGAAACCCAACTGAAGAAAAACACAAATTTTCATCCACAAACCGATGGCTAGACAGAAGTAGTTAATAGGACAACGATCCAGTCACTGAGAGGATATTGTAGCAAACATCCTAAACTTTGGGATGAACATTTGTGTTATGTGCAGCATGCTTACAATAGAGCAAAACACTCTTCTACACAAAGATCTCCTTTTGAGACTTGTTTTGGTTTCATACCGAGGTCTCCTTTGGATTTTTTCTTTGGTAAGGATACCATGGTTGATAGACACAGTGATGTGGACAAGGCAACTAGGTTCATTGAACAGATCTAGGAGTTCCACCAGGCAGTACAGGAACAACTCGAAAAGATCCAAGCCAAATACAATGCTAGGCATGACAAGCATTGGATGGAACATAGTTTTCAAGTTGGAGACTAGGTCTGGATGTATATTAGCAAGTACAAGATGCAAGGTGAAGGTAAAAAGCTAAATCCTATCAAGTATGGATCTTTTAGGATACTTGAGAAGATTGGTGAAAATGATTTTTTCCTTGATCTACCAGTTTACATGCACATCTACTCAGTCGTAAATGCAGATTGCTTGAGATTGTTTGAACCTTCAATGATTGAGGATCCTGAAGAGCAAAGTCAATTGCCTTTTATTGATGACTTGCTACCTGAATATCTAAATGCATTGTAGGAAGACACAGTCTTGGACAGGAAGGTGAGGAAGACGCGCAGAGGAGATGTTGAGTACCTTAGAATTGGACTTAAAGGTTCAAATCCGAGCAGTGCAAATTGGATTGAGATTGGACAAGTGACACAACAGTATCCTCACTTAGTCGATGCTTGAAGAAAACCAACTTTTGGTGGTCCAAAAGCTTTTCAGTGGGGAGGCCGTGATTCAAATTGGATCCATCAAGAACTGTCAAAGAACCATCACTGTATTAGGTTAGGACAAATCTCTAGAGAATTCAGAAACCATGATAAAAAACACCCCTGAACCAGTGGCAATGGCAGCTAGCATGGAACGACGAGGAACTCGGTCAAAGCACGCTGACTGAGGCCCATGGAGACTGCGCAGGAGGTCAAAGTAGCCCCTCGGAGCCCCGGATCAGGAAAAGGAGGTGGATTTTGATGCACGATTAGTGCTAATCGCGCATCTCTGGGCGAACAGGGCTGAAATGGAAGAGCCTCGAGCACTCGGACGTATGGGGAACCAAAGAACCGCGGGCGAAAAGGCGAACAACGCTAAAAGGACAAAGGCGGGACCCGCGCTTTGGAAACCGGTGGTATTGATCGGGGCACCCTCAAACGGTAAGCGGTTTTGGATGGTAGTGGAGTGATCCCACTCAATGATCGACGTGTGGCAAGCAGAGGTGAGAAAAAACCGCTGTTGATCGCACATTATCGATCGAGTAGGTCAACTGCGCAGGACGTGCATATGACGTTGGATCTAGGGGACCCAGATTGGATGGTTGAGATCACACTCGATGGAGGAAGCATAATCAATGAAGGAATACACTGCGTTCTAGAAGGATTTGGAATCCGTTTGACCGCCACGGTGGAGGAAAGACTTCATCCACGATGTAACTGGAGAAACGAACCGATGAAGCAGGATGGCACTGTTTAGAGGAGGACAAGTGGCCACTCCCTAAACGTTCATAATTACGCAGAATAGGGAACTCTAAGCGCAGCTGTAGAAGGTGAATCGACAGAGGTGGAAGAGGAACCAAACAGGCATGAGTTCGAATGGATTCAAATCCATGAACAGAGACAGAATACACGGTGAATTCGGAGAATAGTCCGAGAGACAAAAAAAGAAGACAAAGAGACTAGAATCCCGCGAGGAGGATGGAATACACAGAGAAAGAAGACAGTGAAGCAAAAGCAGATAGAGGACCGAGGGCCGAGCTGAACAGAGGTAGCATCGAGCACCAGAGGCTTGAGAGATCTGAGCCATCCCATAGAGGAATATATTTGGGTTGAAAACCACATTGGGCTCTAGCCACTGTAGACCTGAAGGTCACAAAGCTGGTAGGAAGAAGAAGAGTCTATGTACTCCAGTGGCTTGGGGAATCCAAGTGCCACCCTGGCAAGCAAACTTGCTTAAGGAGAACTCACATTAAGTCCCTGCATTGTAATTCTCTGCTTAAAGAAACAATAAAACAAGGCCACCACTGAAAGCTAGACCGGAGATGTAGCCCTGGAGAATAGGGTGAACTCCTTATTAAAATTCTTGTGTCTTTGCGTTTGCTTAATGTATTTCTCTGCTGTCTTTCCATTTAGATGTTTGTGTCTTGGCAATATGATCGATCCATTTCTTAAATAACACAGAACACACACTAGCACATGAGTCTGTAATGCCTTCATTTAATAAATCTTTAACTGATGTCACTCATAGGGTGATTATCAGATCAAAGGAAGGGCTTCCAGACTGAAAATTTGTTGTGTTAGAGGGAGGAGCACAGAGCCTTGGCGTGAAGAAAGAGCTAATGGGACACAGTTTTTAGCAAGCAGATTGTTGGTCTAAAAGACGTAAGAAAATAGATGAGAAGCACAATGAGGGAATTTTTTCTCAGTAGACTTCCTACCAAGAAGTATGTTTTCTTATTGGCTGAGCAGTAGTAGTAAGAAACATAGAGGAGTAGTTCGACATTTTCGTGGCAGAGATGGCAGCGAGTGGATTGAAATAATAGGATAGGTTGGATGGGGCATCCAACTATGTGATTTGGAAGGCAAGGATGTTGTGCCTTCTAGATGAGCATTTTCTCAAGGCCTATGTTGACAACATGGTGGCTAAGCCTGTAGATCTAGATCCACTGAAGAAGTATAGGGGAGAAATGGTGAAGGCCAAGAGGGTGATCCTTGATGGAGTAAAGGATCATGTAGTATATCACATCACTAGCAGAGGGACTGCTAAGGATATGTGGAATGCCTTGGAAACATTATATCAAGGATCTTTTGAGCAATGGAAAATGTACTTAGAGCATAAATTGATATCTGCATAGATGTAGAAGGGGGAACACATTCTTTTGTTTCTCACGAAGCTTCAGGAAACCTAGGACGAGTTAGCAGTTGTGGGGTCTACACCTCAAGGTTCCAAAATGGTGAGACTGACCCTAAACGTTGTCTTTGAAGAGTGGCAAGTCTTTTTCTAGAGCATCCTGGGTAGGGAAGCTTTGCCATACTGGGATAGTATGTGGGCAGCTCTCAATCAGGAAGAGCTGAGGAGATATTTAGTCAAGTGTAAGCTTGACAAAAGAAACAACAGTGGGTCGAAGCCCAAGGAGGAGGAAGAGAATGCAGGCCTCGCATCGAAGGGGCAACAGGAGTAGTAGAGGTGTTAGAAGGATGTCCCAAAGATCAAATGCTTCAGGTGTGGTGAAATGGGTCACTACGCAACACATTGTCCTCTTAGGAAGAAGGAAAAACATGAGAAGCACGATATGAAGGCTGCACCTGTGAAGATTGAGGAGGAGTTTGCCATGATAGATAAGATACCACCAAGAGGGAAGTGGGTTGATTTGGAGTTGTAATTCGAAAGAGCTACAGATGGGTAGGATCCTTTAGGAACCCACCTCTCAGATCAATTCCTTGCTATGGGATCCCAGATCAGTAGTAGCAGGATGAACAAGTGCCATAGGGTGCAGAGGATTGTTGGAGCGACAGATGCATTGGCTAGAATACCAAGTATGAGCAATGTAGTGCAGAGTTGTAGTAGTATAGGGAGGCATAGTGCAGTAGCAGCGACAACACAGTGGATTTAGAGGGATAACGTGGGACTAGCAACAATCATATCTTCAACATCGAGATGCATCTATGCTTAACACTTATCATATTTTGGGATATTTTTCAGTTGTAGTGCAGATGAAGTGTTAGCAGTGGCAGTGCTATCAGCAACACATATGAAACACTTGAGAGGGAGTTGCAGTACAGATGCAGTGTTGACAGTGGTAGTGTCAGAAGCAATACAGTTGCAGCAGCATCATAGTATTTGGTGGAAAACATGTCAGACATCAACAACATAGAGGACGATGTTATGAAGTCAAGGTGATGCTTCGGTGGGAGGCATTGATAGGGCACATTCCTCGCTAATAGGGAGTGTTGATTTCTGGTAGAAATGGATGTGTTCTAAGTCTCAAATTTTGTAGGGAGGCTTGGACACATGTATTCCAAAGAAATCAGAAAGTGTTTTGGGAAATTCCACCCAGAGACAATTTTATTAAAATAATTAATTATTTTTAATGGGCCCCTAAGTCTAAACTTAGGAAATTAAAATAATTAATGGGTATTAATCTAACTGTGGGTGTAACTTTTAGAAGAAGACGAGGATCAAGCAGAAATTATCGTAGCCATTGATTAGCTTCTAATATGGGTCGTTGAATGTTAATGAGAAGATTATTTAAGGAGGCTTGAGGGTCATTTGGAAAACACACCAAGAGAGATCAAGAATATTGAATTTCTTAGAAAGGGCAGTGCAGCGGTTGCTAGACGAGTGATCGAAGCAATATTTTGCAGTGAAGGGAGGAGATAGTATGTGGAAGAGGGAAATTTTCTTGGGTCATAGAGTACAAGGCAGCGAGGGAAGAATGATGTCTAGAGAGAGGCAGAAGCTAGACCACATAGAGATGACATAGTGGTAGCGCAGGCCCTAGAGGGAGATTAAATTCTTGCTTAGGAAATCAAGTTTTAGAAGCTAGCTGCTAGGGTGTGAGACCGGGAGGAAGAAATTAGGAATTTCCAGCCAACATAGGGTCTGAAGGAGGAGCAACATGATTCCAAGTAGGGGTGATGTAGAGACTGCATGAGGCTTACGTAGTTCTACGCAGAGGCCATGCAAAGTGGACACAAAGGCTCCATTCCAGTGTGATCAGACTCAGATACTTCCAGTGACAAGGTGAGAGGATCTCACTCTTTTTTTTTTCCAGTTTCTCTCTATACCATATCATTATTGAAGCATCCAACAAATTGTGCTTAGAATTACTTCTGATTAATAATAAAAACCCTCATATTTGTTGCACCGGTTTTCCCACATTGGGTTTTTTTGGGGAAATTTGTCCAAAAATAACGGTTTCATCATGTTGTATTTATTTCTTACTCAGTTTCTTTTTTCCGCATTGTATTTAATTAAGTGAAGGTTTTAGCGTATGTATTTCGATATTTTGTTGCCTGCAAATCTTGATTATCTTCTTTAATTAGAGGTATCGCTGCATTGGACCCCGATTTATAATGGGGCGGAAAATCCACCCATTTTTGCACTACAAGGGAGGTCTAGGGGGGGCGGCAGCGATCTTTAGGAGCCCCCCTTGGCAGGGGATCGGGGGCAACGCCCCCGAAGCTAAAAAAATAGATGTGAAATTGCCTTGTAAAATGTTGTAATTTGTAGTCGATCTGGGTCGTTCATTAGGCGGAGATTTGAAGGTAGAAGTTACGTTTAATTTAGGGTTTTTTTCCCTAGAAGGAAACCCCTTGCTATATATGAGGGAATTTTATTGTGGCTATGTAGATGTGTATTCTGAGAGAGTAAGAGAGAGGAGATTGTGTGAGAGCGAAGAGGGAATTACAGCAGATCTGCTATAGGTTGTATCTCTTCATTTTACTGGATAATATAAAAGGAAGGACTGGTTGTTTCTCCATGGACGTAGCCCAAATTGGGTGAACCACATATATCTGTGTCTCTCTTGTTTTATGTGTTTTCTGCTTTTATATTTCTACAATATTCTATGAAAATATAATTTTCTAACATATTTTTCATAGGAAACTACAAGTAATTTGTTTAAAGGAATTTAACAAAAAGGAGAAATATCATTAGTTGCTGCATTAGGGATTCTGATTTAGGAATTTTCCCAATCATCAGGTCAAATCCAATTTTTCTATCACAGCAAGTCAAAGTTCTAAATCATTATCAAGCATCATGTCAAAATTCCAAACACTACTTATCTATATCAATCAGGCAAATCTAGTCAAACCCTTGCAACTGTTATCAAATATTATCATATACAAGCCTCAATGGTTAAATCACAATGACATATTTATATGCCTATCCCGGTCACATGAAAACACAATTTTAGTCATTATATTCATATTATAGTAAGTCAAACATTCAAACTTTGTTTCTCATAGAACTTTCTGTTGTTTGCTCCATGTTTGTAGGACTGACATCCTTCAGGTGAACTTATGATTTCATGCACAAAGCTTCACTTTTTGTGTCCTAGAGGCATCATTGGCATTATGAGGCATGTGTTGTCCTTGATGGCAACTCACTTGTAACATAACAAGTATATGGTAACTAGATGAATTCACAGGTCAGTTTAGAGGTGATAGAATGATGGAACATAATACCAAAATGACGGGGCAATGGTTTACAAATTAGAATAAGAAGTTTGATACAGGTGAATATTTGAAATCTACACGTGGGTTAGCCAAGACCAAGTCGCATATACATGCAAGTTTGGTGAATAAAAGTAGTGTATTGTTTTTGCAACATGGTATTATAAATACCAGGGGTCTTTATAGTGGTATTGGACCATAGTAATGAGCGCAACAATGGATATTGATCCCGTCAAAGATTACCACCAGCACTAGTGTAGTTTTGACCCGTGGTATTGGATAAGGGCTAAACTATATAAAGAGATTAAGATCAAAGTGTTAGGTGTGCATGTGAAAGGATTTTTGATGAATACTTCAATCCGAAGTATATTTTCATTGTAAAGTCCATAATTGTCACATAGATCTGAACTAATTATGCACCGATAAATACAATGATCGATCAGGATCATGAGACCTGAAATTAATTTTCATTGTATGATCTACAGATGGATTGAATCGATCTAAGAAATGACACATGTTTTTATCTCTGAACAATACGATCTGGGTCTTTCTAAAGTTCTGAAGAGCTGCGCAATTTTAGGTCAAGATTTGCAAAACTATACGTTGGTTGGTCTCGGGAAAAGCGCATATTTACGCGAGTTCACTTCTTCAAAGTCATATATATAAAGTAAGGGATTTTGTTCATAAATGAATGATCAACCTGATCAGTGTCATTGTTTCTCTATTGTCTGTTAATGATGTCCTCATGTTGATCTAGGTTGAGTGATAATGCCTAAAGTAGAACTGATTGAATGATGAAGTTGAATTTGTTTACATGTTGATTGGTTGAATATATTATTAATGTTGCTAACTATATGAGGATTCTGTAAGCTAATAGAATATTTTAGAATATCTCTGGTCAATTCTGTGTCTGATTTAGAATTACAAGTTTTTCAGTTTTCAATATATTGAGATCTGTACACGGGTTTCTCTACAGAAAAGAGTGTATACATGCGGGTTTCCTTAAGTAAAGTAGCGTATACATTTTGGAATTTGAATGATCAGGGTTTTAGTTTATTCTATGTGTTGATGTAGTATTCTGAGTTCATTTATGTGTACTGGTTACAGTGATACAACTATTCCAGTTGATTGGTTGAGTTTTGATTAAGTTCCATTTGATTGGGTTTCAGTGATTGGTTGATTTAGTTGTGTCAGATATTGATGATTGTATTACAGTGATCAGTTACAATTTGATTATTGAGCTTAAGTGTTGATATTGTATCGAGTGTGAAAACTTATGAAACATGGTCCATGGATGTTGCTGAGGCTTGGAGCCTCTAGTGAGGAAGTCGAAGCTTCCTAGCAGTAATAGCTGGTGATTAGATCAGGGGGTTGGAGCTCCCTTCTAGTAGGATATGGAGAATGAGTGAAGGTTGTAGCCTTTAGTAGGTGGGTGCCTACGTACTGGTATGAGTCTACACTAGTACAATAATGTAAGAAGTTTTTTATATTAATAAGTTTTGAAGACTTAGACGACGACAACGTGGTTTTCTCCCACATTGGGTTTCCACCTTAAATCCTGGTGTTCATGTGTGTTACTTATGTGTGATACTTTATTTTGTTGTTATTGCACCTGTTGTGAGTGGTAGGCTTCCTTGTTGCCATAATTTTGCTTTCAATTTTTCCTTCCAACCTGAATGCCTTCGCCAATGAATCAGGTTCCCAAAGGAAAACCTCATGTTGGATGTTATCCTTTAGAGTCCTTATGAACACATCAATTCTATGCTCCTCTAGAATTTCTTTTACCCTTATAGTAAATTTTTGGAATTCCTCAATGTGCTCCACCATTGAACCCTTTTGTTTGAGATTTATCACTTGGCTAAAGAAGGTGTTTCTTTTTGTATCCTCATAATGTGTTATCATTTCCTCCATAAAAATTGACCAAGTGACAATTTGTTTACGAGAGAAAAGTCATCGATACCATACAAACTGATTGGCTTCTAAATATAAAGTTGCAATGCATACCTTTTGTGTGTTTTTCACATTATAGAGATCAAAATATTGCTCCATTTGTAGTATCCATGTTACGAGATCCTTGCCATCAAACTCCCTCATATCGATATTTGGAACATGGTGGGTCTTCAATCCAACATTAGATTCTATGGAATCATGATTAATGTTTCTTTTGTTCTCATCATGAGTTTCCTCTACTACCTTTTCACCATTAAGAAGCATTTCTTGAAGCAACTTTGCCAAACCTCCTTTCAAACCTTCCATGTCTTTCTTCAAATATTCAATGTTTACTTCTAAACCATCCATCTTAGATTCCATGCCATCAATATTAGCTTCCACGCCATTCATCTTAGCTTCCAAGTATTTCTTTAAACCATCCATCTTAGCTTCTGTTACTTTTTGTGAGAGTGTAATTTGTTGCAATTGGTCTCATAATTTTGATATATCATGTCGCATTTCTTCCTCTTCTTCATGAGTCATGGTAGATATTTCAGGTTTCTTACTAGGTGTTTCCATTTTCTTTCATCGGGGCATCAAGTAATGATAATTATGCTTCAATATGCCCTTTGAATTACTTCAAACTAATTTTTCAAACCAAACTTTTGCAAAATTTTAAAAAGACTACACACCTTTTTTTGCTTTGTAGGAGCTCGAGATTGAATCTATTGTATCTCTGTAATTTCATATCTCCAAGGTATGAAATTTCGTTTTGTGGTAGCCCTCTGAGTCCTCTTTCCAACCCCAGAAGTCTGATCAATATTGGGTTCTCCAAGAAAGAGTTATTCCAAATATCCCATTATGTCTTGATTATAGGCTGCTTCAGTAGAGAGAGTTTGTACGAAGTACCATGTGTCATTGTTTTGACCTTCGGACCTAGAAAATATACACATAAAACTACAGTCCGTCCTCTTTCTGTAACGTTTTATGAAATTTCAATCTGATGCTCAAAGAGAAAGTTATGATGATTTTCCCGAGGTCACCTGTTTGAGATATAATTCGGGAGCCTGCACAAGCCCTAACTTCCTTGGATCATATCTCCAAAAATATAGCGAGAAAAGATCTATTTGAAGACTCAGATACTTCCAGTGACAAGGTGAGAGGATCTCACTATTTTTTTTTCCAGTTTCTCTCTATACCATATCATTATTCGAGCATCCAACGAATTTTGCTCAGAATTACTTCTGCTTAATAATAAAAACCCTCATATTTGCTGCACCGGTTTTCCCACATTGGTTTTTTCTCGGAAAATTTGTCCAAAAATAACAGTTTCATTATGTTGTATTTATTTCTTACTTAGTTTCTTGTTTCCACATTGTATTTAATTAAGTGAAGGTTCCAGTGTATGTATTTCGATATTTTGTTGCCTGCAGATCCTGATTATCTTCTTTATTTAGAGGTATCGCCTCATTGGACCTTGGTTTATAATGGGGTGGAAAATCCGCCCATTTTTGCACTGCAAGGGAGGTCTTTGGGGGGGGGGGGAATGATCTTTAGGACCCCTTGGTGGGGGATTGGGGGCAATGCCCCCGAAGCTAAAAAAATAGATGTGAAATTGCCTTGTAAAATGTTGTAATTTGTAGTCAATCTGGGTCATTCATTAGGCGGAAATTTGACAGTAGAAGTTACGTTTAATTTAGGGTTTTTTTCCCTAGAAGGAAACCCCTCGCTATATATGAGGGAATTGTATTGTGGCTATGTAGATGTGTATTCTGAGAGAGTAAGAGAGAGGAGATTGTGTGAGAGTGAAGAGGGAATTACAACAGATCTGCTATAGGTTGTATCTCTTCATTTTACCTGATAATATAAAAGGAAGCACTGGCTGTTTCTCCGCGGGCGTAGCCCAAATTGGGTGAACCACATATATCTGTATCTCTCTTGTTTTATGTGTTTTCTGCGTTTATATTTCTACAATATTCTATGTGTTCCATTTCTCTGTAAAATATAATTTTCTAACATATTTTTCGTAGGAAACTACAAGTAATTTGTTTAAAGGAATTTAACAAAAAGGAGAAATATCATTAGTTGCTGCATTAGGGATTCTGATTTAGGAATTTTCCCAATCATCAGGTCAAATCCAAATTTTCTATCACATCAAGTCATATTTCTAAATCATTATCAAGCATCATGTCAAAATTCCAAACACTACTTATCTATATCAATCAGGCAAATCTAGTCAAACCCTTGCAACTGTTATCAAATATTATCATATACAAGCCTCAACAGTTAAATCACAATGACATATTTATATGCCTAGCCCGATCACATGCAAACACAATTTTAGTCATTATATTCATATTATAGTAAGTCAAACATTCAAACTTTGTTTCTCATAGAACTTTCTATTGTCTACTCCATGTTTGTAGGACTGACATCCTTCAAGTGAACTTATGATTTCATGCACAAAGCTTCACTTTTTGTGTCCTAGAGGCATCATTGGCATTATGAAGCATGTGTTGTCCTTGATGGCAACTCACTTGTAACATAACAAGTATATGGTAACTAGATGAATTCACAGGTCAGTTTAGAGGTGACAGAATGATGGAACATAATACTAGAATGACGGGGCAATAGTTTATAGATCAGAATAAGAAGCTTGATACAGGTGAATATTTGAAAATCTACACGCGTGTTAGCCAAGACCAGGTCGCATATACACGCAAGTTTGGTGAAGAAAAGTAGTGTATTGTTTTTGCAACATGGTATTATAAATACCAGGGGTCTTTATAGTGGTATTGCACCATAGTAATGAGTGCAACAACAGATATTGATCCCATCAAAGATTACCACCGACACTAGTGTAGTTTTGACCCGTGGTATTGGATAAGGGCTAAACTATATAAAGAGATTAATATCAAAGTGTTAGGTGTGCATGTGAAAGGATTTTTGATGAATACTTCAATCTGAAGTATATTTTCATTATAAAGGCCATAATTGTCACATAGATCTAAATTAATTATGCAACGATAAATACAATGATCGATCAGGATCATGAGACCTGAAATGACTTTGCATTGTATGATCTACAGATGGATTGACTCGATCTAAGAAATGACGCATGTTTTTATCTCTGAATATTATGATCTGGGTATTTCTAAAGTTTTGAAGAGCTGCGCAATTTTAGGTCAAAATTTGCAAATCTATATGTTGGTTGGTCTCGGGAAAAGCACATATACACGCGAGTTCACTTCTTCAAAGTCATATATATAAATAAAGGTATTTTGTTCATAAATGAATGATCAACCTGATCAGTGTTGTTGTTTCTCTATTGTCTGTTAATGATGTCCTCATGTTGATCTAGGTTGAGTGATAACGCCTGAAGTAGAACTGATTGAATGATGAAGTTGAATTTGTTTACATGTTGATTGGTTGAAAATATTATTAATGTTGCTAACTATATGAGGATTCTGTAAGCTAATAGAATATTGTAGAATATCTCTGGTCAATTCTGTGTCTGATTTAGAATTAAAAGTTTTTCAGTTTTCAATAGATTGAGATCTGTATGCGGGTTTCTCTAAAGAAAAGAGTGTATACATGCGGGTTTCCTTAAGTAAAGTAGCGTATACATTTTGGAATTTGAATGATCAGGGTTTTTGTTGATTATATGTGTTGATATAGTATTCTGAATTCATTTATGTGTGCTGGTTATAGTGATATGACTATTCTAGTTGATTGGTTGAATTTTGATTAAGTTCCATTTGATTGGGTTTTAGTGATTGGTTGATTTAGTTGTGTCAGAGATTGATGATTGTATTACAATGATCAGTTACAGTTTGATTGTTGACCTTAAGTGTTGATATTGTATCCAGTGTGAAAATTTATGAAACATGGTCCATGGATGTTGCTGAGGCTTGGAGCCTTTAGTGAGGAAGTTGAAGCTTCCTACCAATAATAGCTGGTGATTAGATTAGGGGTTTGGAGCTCCCTTCTAGTAGGATATGGAGAACGAGTGAAGGTTGTAGCCTTTAGTAGGTGGGTGCCTACGTATTGGTATGAGTCTACACCAGTACAATAATGTAAGAAGTTTTTGATATTAATAAGTTTTGAAGACTTAGACGACAACAACATGGTTTTATCCCACATTGGGTTTCCACCTTAAATCCTAGTGTTCATGTGTGTTACTTACGTGTGATACTTTATTTTGTTCTTATTGCACCTGTTGTGAGTGGTAGGCTTCCTTGTTGCCATAATTTTGCTTTCAATTTTTCCTTCCAACCTGAATGTTGTCTCCAATGAATCAGGTTCCCAAAGGAAACCCTCATGTTGGATGTTATCCTTTAGAGTCCCTATGAACACATCAATTCTATGCTCCTCTAGAATTTCTTTTACCCTTATAGTAAATTTTTGGAATTCCTCAATGTGCTCCACCATTTAACCCATTTATTTGAGATTTATCAATTGGCTAAAGAAGGTGTTTCTTTTTGTATCCTCATAATGTGTTATCATTTCCTCCATACAAATTGACCAAGTGACAATTTGTTTACGAGAGAAAAGTCATCGATACCATACAAACTATTGGCTTCTAAATATAAATTTGCAATGCATACCTTTTGTGTGTTTTGCACATTATGGAGATCAAAATATTGCTCCATTTGTAGTATCCATGTTACGGGATCCTTGCCATCAAACTCCTTCATATCGATATTTGGAAGATGGTGGGTCTTCAATCCAACATTAGATTCTATGGAATCATGATTAACGTTTCTTTTGTTCTCATCATGAGTTTCCTCTACTACCTTTTCACCATTAAGAAGCATTTCTTGAAGCAACTTTGCCAAACCTCCTTTCAAACCTTCCATGTCTTTCTTCAAATATTCAATGTTTACTTTTAAACCATCCATCTTAGATTCCATGCCATCAATATTAGCTTCCACGCCATTCATCTTAGCTTCCAAGTATTTCTTTAAACCATCCATCTTAGTTCTATTACTTTTTGTGAGGGTGAAATTTGTTGCACTTGGTCTCGTAATTTTGATATATCATGTTGCATTTCTTCCTCTTCTTCATGAGTCATGGTAGATATTTTAGGTTTCTTACTAGGTGTTTCCATTTTCTTTCATCGGGGCATCAAGTAATGATAATTATGCTTCAATATGCCCTTTTAATTACGTCAAACTAATTTTTCAAACCAAACCTTTGCAAAATTTTGAAAAGACTACACACCTTTTTTTGCTTTGTAGGAGCTCGACATTGAATCTATTGTATCTTTGTAATTTTAGATCTCCAAGGTCTGAAATTTCGTTTTGTGGTAGCCATCTAAGTCCTCTTTCCAACCCCACAAGTCTGATCCATATTGGATTCTCCAAGAAAGAGTTATTCCAAATATCCCATTATGTCTTGATTATAGGCTGCTTCAGCAGAGAGAGCTTGTACGAAGTACCATGTGTCATTGTTTTGACCTTCATACCTGGAAAATATACACAGAAAACTACGGTCCATCCTATTTCTGTAACGTTTTACGAAATTTCAATCTGATGCTCAAAGAGAAAGTTATGACGATTTTCCCAAGGTCACCTGTTTGAGATATAATTCGGGAGCCTGCAAAAGCCATAACTTCCTTGGATCATATCTCCAAAAATATAGCAAGAAAAGATCTATTTGAAGCAGCAAAATCCTAGAATCCAAATATCTTATACCAAATGTTATGAAACTAGCTTACGAAATAGAAGAAAAGAAAGATCAACGACTTCAAAATCAGCCTCTTCGAGGGGTCAACCTCCTTTACAGTACACAAATGAACAATTCTTGGATGATACAAATGGCAAGACCTCCTTTCTATATATAGGAGTCTAAGGGGTCCCAATACAATCAAAGCGTACATAACAATAATATTATAGGGGCACAACAATAACAATAGTGGGCTTCTACGGGGCACAATGATAACAACATGGGGACTATATGGGCACAATAATACAATAATGGGGTTTCACTAATAACAATAATGGATTACACTAGTAGTATAGGGACCTAACATAAGGTTTCTCAATGTATTGCATACAAAACTATCATGACTAGAGAAGCAAGAAAACAAAGGAATAATATTTTCTCACCTCTTATAGATGAAATTGAATGCTCTTTTTGCAATAACTTTGGACATGAAGAATATGAATGCAGGAGAAATTATAGTCAACATATCAAAAGGAGAACATATTAACAAATTCTAAGCTAGGGAAAAGGAAGGAATTACAGTCTACAAGTTGTGGCATACAATTTCTTGCAAAAAGACAAGAAAATCAATGGTACATTGATAGCAGATGCTCAAAACACATGACAGGTGATAAAGATAAAATTATTTCATATAATTCTTTAGAGAAAGAAAAGAATGTCACTTTTGTAAATGTCTCACTTGTTGTCATTAAGGGTAAAGGTTTTTTTTTTCTAAAAGAAAAAGATAAAGATAGTAATGTTATGTATGTTGATAGATTAAAGCATAACTTGTTGAGTGTTAGCCAAATGTGTGACCAAGGAAATGAAGTGGTATTCCAATTATAAGAATGTGTGGTTCGTGAACTTGACACAGGAAATACCATAATAAAAGGAACAAGAACCTTGAGCAATCTATATATATTGAAAGGTGGACAAGAACAATGTCACCTAGACAAGGGAAAAGAAAACTGGTTATGGCACAGAAGGTTGGGACATCTAAGCCTCTCTCAAATAAGAAAATCATGCAGGCTCAAAGCTATTCGTGATCCACTCTACTGTTGGAATTATGATACAAGTGTTTTCCTTGATGGAAACTCACTCATAGGTCAGTTTAGTTTTGATGAAAGGCAACCCACAATGTAACAGATCCATTCAGATCTAACAGGGCATTGGTATAGAAGAACAGGATGATGGAACTAAAGTATACTAATAAGAATGAAGAAGTTGAAGGTAAAGGATGGTGAAAAGAAGTTTAAGATGTATATGCAGGTCCACTTAGTCAAAATAGTGTATACACACAGGTCCATAGAACAAAAAGTGTGTATACGTATACACGCACTATCGTAAGAGGAAAATCACGCACAAGTTGGAAAATAAAGGAATTTAAAGAGTTGAGAATACCACGGGTCAGTACCATGGTATTAGTGCACAATATTGAGTGGAGTAATGACTATTTGATCCCGCCCAAGAATACCACGAGTCCTAAATGGTATTGGTCCGAGGTATTGAGAAAGGCCAAAAACTATATAAGGAGGAGAAGATCATTAGGCCAGGGTGTGCAATTGAAAAGGGTTTCTAAGGAATAATTCTATCTAAAGTATATTTTATGTTGCAAAGGCTATGTTGGTGATTTGATCTGAAATATTATTTGCACCTTGAATTTAATGTTGGATCAGGATCATGAGACCTAAAATGGCTTATCATTGAATGATCTGATATTGGTTTGGCCAGATCTGATTGTGTACACCTGTTTTATTCTTTAAATGTCACGATCTGGGTTTTTCTGAAGTCTAGAATAGCATCAAAGTTATGAGTTAATATTTGCATATCTATACACTGGTTCGTCTCAGTAAAAGCACGTGTACACGCAGGCTCTACTCTTCCAAGTAGTGTATACAAAAGAAAAGCCTATTCTATCTGATCAATTCTGTTTTTTTTACTGTTGTCTATCAATGAAGTCTTCTTAGATTTGAATGTAAAAATGAATGCATAAGGAGTTTGATATTTGATTGATTGATTGTTAAAATGAGAAGGGTGATCTCTGCTACTACTTGTGTAAAGCTCTGTAAATTGACAGTAGATGTTCAGTATATTGTTGGTTGGTACATACTTGATTAAGAAGTTTTATGTTTCAGTAGTTTTGAAGGTATACGCAGTTTGATTAATGGAAATAGCATATACACACAGGTTGGGTTCAATAAAGTAGCATATACATTTTGATGCATGATTTTTGAGGTTGCAGCTAGTTGTGAATGATGATGCAGGTTTCTGGGTTTAGCATAGTGTTATGGTGACAATGATTTGATTTTTTAGATTAACTGATTGTTGGTTGATGCAGTTTGAGTTTCAAAGTTTCCGATGGGTCCAATATGAAAATTTGATGAAATGAGGCCTTCATGTATATTGTTGTGTGTCAAGAGCATCCAATCTGAAAATTTATGAAACGTGGTCCCTAGAAGAATACAGAAGGTTGTAGCCTTCTGTAGGCCAGCGCCTACGTACTAGTAAACACATTAGCTAGTACAAGAGCTAAGGGGTTGTAGCTCCCTTCCAGTAGAAGCTGGAAAATGAGAGAAGGTTGTAGCCTTCTGCAGGTGGGTTCCTTTGTACTGGTATGAGTCTGCACCAATGCAAGATTGTAAACAAATTTTCTTATTATTAAAAGAATACAGAGACGACAGCAGCAGGTGGTTTTCACCCACATTGGTTTTCCACCTTAAATCTTGGTGTTCATGTGTGTGGCTTATGTGTGATGGTTTATTCTATTTTTATTGCATTGTTTAACAAGTTACCGATGCATTGATTAAAAATCCACACATGATAAATTGAATAAATCACAAGTTCTCTGGGTATATGTTAGTTTGTCTAATCACAGTAGCGTGTACACGCTAGTTCACTTCACAGAAGTACTGTATATAAATCTATTTGGGAAATGAAAAATTATTGATTTGATAATACTGATTCATCTCCCCTCTCATTATTATTTCAAACAATTGGTATCAGAGAAGGTCCTTCAGAAGAAGCTTGATCACTTGAAGGAATATCTTTCAAGATGAATAATCACGAAGGCATGGGATCCATCAGACCACCAATATTTAATGGGAGAAACTTAGTATATTGGAAAATAAGAACCAGAGCCTATCTACAATCACTTGGAGCTTATGTTTGGGAAATTGTGGAAGGAGGATATCAATTTCCAGCAGCAATTCCTATAGACTCTGCAAGTAAGAAGTTATATGAAACCAATGCCACAACTGTCAATACATTATTGGGAAGTCTATCAGAATCAGAATTTGTCAAAGTCGTGCAGCTCAAGACAACCAAAGAGATATGGGACAAAATCATTCATAGCTACGAAGGAGACTCTCAGGTAAAATGTGCTAAGCTTCAAATTGTCAAAATTCAATATGAAACTCTTAAGATGCATAGTGATGAGAGTGTTGCTAGTTACTTTTTACATATAGATGAGATTTTTAATTGTATGAAGAATCTGGGTGAAGAGATAAAGGAAGCTACTTTAGTTGAGAAAATTTTGAGATCCTTGTCTTCTAAATTTGAGTCAAAAGTGTCTGCCATAGAAGAAAAATAGGATCTTCAAACTATTGTTGTGACTCAACTCCATGGAATTCTAATTGCCTTTGAAATGAGAAAAGGAGGTCCATCAGATATGAGAGAATCCGCTTTTAAAGCGTCAACAAAGGAAAAAGAAAAGGAAGAGCACAATGAATCAGAACACATTTAAGAAGAAGAAGATGAGGTAAATTTTGTCAAGATGCTTCAACGAGATTCTGGAAAATTCAGGGGTAAGCTACCTTTCAAATGCTTTGCTTGTGGTAGAGTTGACCATTATGTTTCCAAATGTCCTCATAAAGATAAATATGAAAAATGAAAGTAATATGCAAAAGGAAATAGAAAACATGTTGTGAATATAAGGAGTTACTATACGCATGAAGATAGTGTTGGCTTATCCAATAGTGATGAAGATGAAATTGACCTAGATTATACACTACTCACGGCTTATGAAAATGTTTATTTTTGGATGCCTTAGAAGAGAAATACTTTTGTGAAGAAATCACTAAACTCAAAATCTGTTTAGAAGAAAATAATATGATCATCGATACGTTGACACACCGACTCACTGAAAAAAGAAAAAACACAATGAAAATCTAGAATGTGAAATTGTGGGTCTAAGAAAAGAACTTGAGAAGAAAAAATCTCTTAATATTAGATTTGCTAAAGGATCTGGAAATTTAAATGAAATCATCAAAGTTCAGCGTTCTCCTCTGATAAAGACAGGTCTTTGATATACTGAAGAATCATCTCAATCACAGAAGTTGTCAGCCTCCACCAAAAGCTATCTTGATGCAACAAAGACCAGTGAACAATATGTCAATCATCAACAAAGGCCTAAAATTACTCATCAAGTAAATCATACCCAATTTACTCCAAGGATGAATATCAGTAGAAGCTTCAACCAATAGGTAAACAATGCCAAAAGATTCTATGATCACATAAACTTCTTTAATGGGCAATGTTTTTCATGTCATAACTTTGGGCATAAAGTTGCTCAATGTGTTGCTTACAAAATCATCATGACTAGAGAAGCACGAAATCAAAGGAGTGTAACAAGAATGAAGAAAAATTCCTATAATAACTTTTCTCCTCTTGAAAATGAAGTATAATGTTTGATTTGTAACAACTTTGGTCATGAAGAATCTGAATGCAGGAACAAATTTCGGCCATCACTTCAAAAGGAGCAAACATAATTAAATCCCAAGATATCGAGAAATAAGGAATCTCAATCAGAAAGATGTAGCATTATAGCTTTGTATGCAAAAGGACAAGAAAATCAGCGGTACATTGACAGTGGATGCTCCAAACACATGACAAGTGATAGACAAAAAATTCATTCATATAATGCTTTAGAAAAGGAAAAGAATGTCTCATTTGGAAATGACACTCTAGTTGTCATTAAAGGTAAAGGTTATGTCTTCTTGAAAGGAAAGGTTAAAGCTGAAAATGTCATGTATGTAGATGGTTTAAAGCATAACCTATTGAGTGTCAGTCAAATGTGTGATCAAGGAAATGAAGTTGTGTTTCGATCAAACATATGTGTGGCTTGTGAGCTTGATACAGGAAAGACCGTGATCAAAGAAACAAGAACTCAAAACAACTTATACATACTCAAAGGAGGACAACAACAATGTTATCTAAGAAAAACAGATGAAAACTGGCTATGACATAGAATATTGGGACATCTAAGATTTTCTCAAATAAGAACAGCATGCAGGCTCAAGGAAGTTCATGATCTTCCAGATATCAGCATCCCAGAAAATACCATATGCAAACCATGTCAAGTCAGTAAGAAAACTAGAGTTCACTTCAATGAAAAGGAAGGATCAACAAGTAAGCCTCTTGAACTCACCCATACTGATTTATGTGGACCAACAAGGAAAAAGTCATCTCGTGGAGAGGAATACTTTATTTTATTTATTTATGATTTTTCCAAGATGTGTTGGATAGGTCTACTAAAGCATAAATATGAAGCATTTGAAAATTTTAAAGCCTTCAAAGACTTAGTTGAAAATGAATCACATTGAAGAATCAAATGTCTCAGATCTCATCAAGGGGGAGAATTCATATTAGATGAATTCTTCGACTTTTGTGAACAACATGGAATAAAGAGGAAATTCTCCTTCGCAAGAACTTCTCAACAAAATGGCGTGGTGGAAAGAATGAACATAACATTTTAACAAATGGCTCAAGCAATGCTTGATGAATCTGGAACTCCTGCAACCTTCTGGGGTGAAGCTGCATTTGCTGCCGTGACTATTCTAAACAAAGCGAATGTTCGGGTAAATAGCAATCAAACTCCATATGAACTTTGGTATGGTAAGCCTCCTATTGTAAAACACTTTAGAGTTTTTGGAAGAAAATGTTTCATCAAAAGGACTGATGAAAAACTTGGTAAGTTTGAACCCATAGTAGACGAAGGAATTCTTCTTGGTTATTCATCCAGAAGTAAAGGACACAAATGTTATAACAAAAGACTTCAGAAAATTGTTGAAAGCATTGATGTTGTAATTGATAAAGCATGCAAAAATCCAGAACAAATGAAATCAACAGAGGAATATGACAATGAGGAAGATGGGGAATGATTTCCCGCATCAAATCAAAATGATATAGAAGAAGAATCCAATTAAGCACCAGAAGAATATACAACAGACAGGGAAAAGAATCCATCTAGGTATGTTCAGAAGAATCATCTAGAATCTCAAATTATAGGAGAAAAAGGGGAGGGTGTACAGACAAGAAGAACTCTTATATGGACCTCAAGTTATCTGGCATTACTATCCTCCACCGAACCTATTGACATGTCGAATTTTCGCTATGCCAACAAAGGGGAACCAACCCAATCGCAGACCCTGATTAGATCTGCTTTCATTTGGAATGGATAGTTCCAACGGGTTTCAAAGGATCTCGTAAATTGTTTTAGGTGTTGAAAGATTGCTCCCCAGAGGAAGACTTCCATTAAATCAACAAAAGAAACATCTAACCTATATGTATCAAGTCCTATCTACACTGATTCTACCTACTTATGCTAATCCTAACTATTCTAATCTATCGTGTAGGAGCATAATAAAAGAGATTAAACATCATAGATTCCAAGTCCAAATAAATTAATTACCGAGTTTACCAGTGAACAAGGTGATATTTAAGCTTAATTGCAATCTAGTTATTCATACAAGAATACACATTCCTGTTTCTACAAATAAAACTTGCAAGTGATGTTTAATGTATCTTGGAATTGAAGACCGCTCATGAGTTAACCATGATAACGAATTATATTCAAATAACCAAGACTAGTAATAAGTTGTCTGTTATCACTGTGCACAAAAACAAAACGTATATATCCTCATGCTAGCCACAACACCCTGATTCCAAACATAAAAAAAGGAAAATGAATCTGAAAAAAAGGCTTCTTCTCGACCCAAACAATGTTCTTTATTAGCAAAATAAATCAAACATTGTTCTGCCCCTCAAAAAGCCCTCTTTCTGTCTCTGGAGGTAATACTTATGCACAAAGAAACTGACCCTCCATCTTCCCCTGACTTTCCATCTTCCTGCCCTTTTCAATATACAAATTAAAAAATATAAACGTAGATCGGTCAGTGAAACCATTGACACATCAAGGCCACATTTGCTGGAGCATTTTATTTCCTGGGGGAAATGAATGGATGTCGATGGAAAGGAGAATGACTGCGTATCATCTCTTCATGATAAATCTTGGGACAACATAACTTTCGGAATACACAAGCAACACATGGAAACGTGACTGTGAATGCCTAAGGCCGGATCTTAAATAGAATACACCCATATATATAAACTCTTTGGATCTGCTCATGCATCCTTTACCCGCAGCCATTCCTGATGCTTACACTTCTACTCTTTGGTCTCGCTTTTCTTCTCTTGATCCTCATCTGCAGAAATAATTAACATTAGGTATGTGTTATGAAACCAACTCACAAAAAGATATAAAAGATAGTTGAACGCCTTAGAATTCAGCCTTTTTGAGGGGGCAACCTCCTTTACATTACATAAATGAACGATTCTTGGATGATACAAATGAAAAAACCTCCTTTCTATATATAGAAGTCTAAGGAGTCACAATATAACC
>APFE030873488.1:0-19377 GCA_000404065.3 Pinus taeda
GAGGGGCATGTTGGGTCCTATAATACTAGTAATTACCCCATTACTATTGTAGTTGTATCCCTTATTAATATTGTTGTGCCCCTATTGTCCCCATATTGTTATTAATGTGCCCTATAGAATCCCTCTATTGTTATTTTTGTGGCTTTATATTATTATTGTTAGGTCGGCTTGATTATATTGTGACTCCTTAGACTCCTATATATAGAAAGGAGGTTTTCTCATTTGTATTATCCAAGAATTGTTCATTTATGTAATGTAAAGGAGGTTGCCCCCTCGAAGAGGCTGAATTCTAAGGCGTTGATCTATCTTTTCTATCTTTTATTGAGCTGGTTTCATAATAGATGAATACCTTGCTACGAGAGCAAAGGTTTCCTCATCGTCAATTCCCTCAACTTGAGAGAATCCTTTGCCCAAAAATCTTGCCTTATACTTCTCTATGCTTCCATATGATACATGCTTAACCTTAAAGATCCATCTCTAATCCACAACTCATTTATCAGATGGTCTTGGGAACACTTCCCAAACTTTCTTCTTCATGATAAATTCATATTCTTCCACCATTGTATGAACTAAAACTGGTTTCTCAACTACTTCCTCAAAAGAGGACGGTTCGGTCTCTACAAGCTCAGTAATTGGAGCCATGTAGCCAGTGTACCTCTCAAGTGACCTCCTTTTCCTGCGTAAATTTAAAGGAGCTACCACATGCTCCCTCGCATCCTTCACTAATCTATCAAACTCAATTCTCTTTCTACCTTCTATGGATGGTTTTGCTTTAGTGGATGTCTCCACTATGCCTCCTCTTTAATCCTCCATTTGCGGCTACTCCACGACTTCTTGAAGCTCCTCCTTTGGAGCTAAAAGCTTTTCTTCTGGTGGAATTTGAAACTCCCTATCAAGAGAGCATATCAATGCTTTCTCCTCATCAAACTTTACATCCCTTCACACAATTATCATTTTTAGGGAAGGTAAGTATCCCTAGTAATTGTGTGAAGTTTTGGTGTAACCCACAAAAAATCCCAAATCTATTGTCAGCTCAAGTTTCTTCCTCAAATATTTGGAGACATGGTAGTAAAAATAGGCTCCAAAATTTTTGAAATGAGACACTTCTGACTTTTTCCCCGAGAAAGACTCTTCTGGTGTAATCATACCAAGAATTGGATAAGGACTCTGGTTCTGTAAGTAGACCGTTGTGTTACATACCTCTACCCATAAATCTATAGGCCTTGGCCATGTATCATAGCTCTTGAATCTCCTATAATTCTCAGGTTATTTCTCTCAGCTAACCCATTTTATTGTGGGTTGTGGGGATCTATCAATTCTCTTCAAATTCCTTCTTTGGCCCAAATGTCCTTGAAGTCATTTGAAACATACTCACCTCCATTGTCACTCCTGAGAGCCTTCACCTTCTTGCTGGTCTCTTTCTCAACTAGTGCCTTGAATTCTACAACTTTTGAGAATGTCTCATCCTTCTTCCACATGAAGAAGATCCAATACTTTCTTGAGAAATCATCAATAAAAATAACATAATATTTATTTTTGTCAATGGAGGTTGTCGAGAAGGGTCCAAAAATATCATAATGGACTCTCTCCAGGACTGCATTTACTTGGTTGTCTCAATCATGGAATGTGGATTTTACATACTTCCCCAAGGTATAACCCTTGCAAACATCCTGCTACTCAAGTGATCCTCTAGGGAGGCCAGTGGTTATTTACTCCATAATTTTAAGAGCACCGTGGTGAAAATTATCAATTCTTTTGTGCCAGAGTTCACCAACATCTCAACTTTACACCTTCTCTACCCTATTTATTAATGCAATGGAATCCTCCACTTCAAGTTTATACATTTTCTTCACACAAAACCCAATTTGCTTCACCTACCTAGTGGAACAAAGATATCACTTTACTAAAAATATCATCATATTCGTTGTCTTCCAAAACTACTACAAAGATGAGATTCTTCTTCAAGCCTGGTACAAACATGACAACTTTAAGGTGAATATTGAATCTTGAATCCCTCTTAAAGGTTACTATACTAATCCCAGTAGCACTATACCTCCCGTCATCCCCAAGCTCAATATGGATCTAGATATATTTCTCCTCTAGGACACTGAAAAACTCTCTACACCTTGTCATGTGGAACAAGGAACCTAAGTCCAAGTACCATACACTCCGCATCATAGTGCTAGCCATGCATGTGATCAAGGTGAAGTCTAACTCAAATTGTGAAGTCAATGCTTCAATTGATGCTCCTCCTAATTTCTTCTTGCTAGAATTTTTGTGTGGACACTTTGTAGAATAATGTCAAAATGCATGATAATTAAAGCATTTTATTTTGGACAAGTCTTTCTTCTTGCCCCCTTGGCTGGAATCTGGTTTGGTCTAAGATTTCTTCCCTTTTCCCTTCTTTCCCTTCCCAAATGCTAAATTCTCTTCGTCCTCTCCCTTGTATGAGCCTCCATCTCTGGTATTTCACCTGATCTCTTCTTGTACCAAATCAAACCATAAGCATTCCCAATTCAATATTTTTTCCCTTCCATTCACAGAGTCGTGGTAGTTGTGCCAAGATTTTGGAAGGTCTAGAAGAGCGAGGCTCGTTGGGTCATCTTCTGCAACATTCACACCAACTCCTCCAAGCTCATCCCGAACATGTGTAAATTTGGTGAGATATTACGGAATATTATCATTCTTCTACATCTTAATGTTTTGAAGCTTGTCTTTGAGGGCCATTTTTATAGGTTCATTTTTATTCTAGAATAGCTCATTCAGTTCCTTCCACATTGAGAAAGGAGTTTCCTTACCATGGATATTTGAGACAATGTGGTATCTCACTCCCTCGAGGATTATTTTCCTTGCCTTGGCTACATATTTATTCCATTGGGTTAGGTTTTTGGCATCAAGTGATACTGGTTTTGGAATGTTTGTCTTGACATTTTCCAGTAATCCATTTTCATCAAGCATTGCCTCCATGTGATCCTTCCAAGCAATGAAATTTAAGTTGCCTTCCAAGGCAGTCTCTAATCTCAGTCTATTGAAGGTCATTCTCCCAACCCTAAGGAAATCTTGCAACACTAAAGCTACAAATTCGAATCTCTCGAGGAACAATATCAAAATTCTTGTTCTAATTTGAATATCACTCTAATACCATGTAGAAATTTGGTGATATAATTGCAACTTCTCAAGAAATTTAATCTAAATCAAGAGACACAATTCTACCTATTTCTCTGTGGACATTAATTCACAGTTTAGAACAACATTCACAAACATTTATCCATCACATACACAAGTACATAGATGTATCTAGGGGAAACCAACTGGTAAAAACCCCTTAAGCTTTCTTGCATTAATAAGATGAATAGAGAATCTATTACAATTGCTAGCTCCAACTCTGAGAACAAACTACAAAAGAATAACTTTTCTCTCCACTCAGTGAGAAGCTTTGACCTAGACTTAGTCTATTTCTACCCCCACCTGAGCTCCTATTTCCTTACACATATCCTGAGGAAATTATCCCTATTCTTTATGAATTTCCTCCAAAATGATTGCACAATTCCCAAGGATTGATCATTGATTGCATAAAAAACCTGTAAACTCAAAGCTAGTCTACAATTGATGTTACACTACCTTGGAATCTCCAATTCCTAAGAAATTCAAATTCCTTGGATGCATGAGCTATTTTTGGTTGTTTGATTAGTTAACTGGATGATATATGAGTTAGATTGTTGTCCCACTACAAAACTGACTTCTAACTAGTTCTATTAACAATTAGAAGTAGTTTAACTAAGTACAACTGGAAATAACTAAATTGGATTGCTATAAATTAGCAATCAACACATGCAAACTGAAATCCAAGCCCACTAAGTCAGATTCACTGAGCTAAATGAGTGACAAAAGCCATGTCACCTCAGTTAACTTCCTCCAAGTTGTTTGTTGATGTGGAAATTTCAATTTTTCTCAATTTGACCAATGTTAAGTCAAAATATTGAGCCTTTCTTGCTACACTTTTCAACAATGTGATAGCCCCAAAATTTTCATGACCTCAAAGACTTGGTTTATCTTTGAAAAATATACAAGTTCAAAGGCCTTCTAAGGTAGGAAAATAAGAACACTTTTGAATTTTATCAATGAAGCATACAAGTTTCCTATATGTCCCCTTTAAGAAACACCATTATCAACACTTTCTCCTTGCATCCATTGTGAGAAAAACTTTATTAAAAATGGGAGAACCCCAAAATCTATTAATAATTACTAATAGTAGGCTTATGTGCATAAACTACCAATTAAACCTAGGCTCTATAGAGGAAGAATTTTTCTAACAACTAAATCTCAATGATGCTCCTCTTACATTCAAAAACCTATTTCATGCATCTGCACTTGAAGGTTTTGACCAACATTTGTTGATCATATTTATTGTGTCTTCTTAACACTATATATAACTAGCAGTTTTCCTTTTTCAACCCTTAGTCATTTTTCCACATATGTTGGTTGCAAGCCTTCTTTTTACCCATTTGTTTCCTACATAGTTCACAAACTAAAATACTTAGTAATTTTTCTTTCATGTGGGTTATGGGTCTTTTCCTCTAAGCCACCTCACACACATGTCCTACATTCTTCATTTTTCACCCCGAAACACTCCAAATGTATCATCTCAATGTGGGTTGAGGGAGACCTTTTTCTCACTCACTCCATCACATTATGAAGTCATTGTGACTTCCTCCTACATAATTTGAAGGAACCTACAAATATCCATACTTAGATATTTTGGTAGTTAATTTCTTATTTTATATGCGGGTGTAGGATACCTTTCTTGAAATTCTTTTGTACTCACATCCTACATCCATTAAATTCTCACTATCTTTTTGGAAACATATTAAATCATCATAGCTATAACATAATTCACACAACCAATGTTCACCCTTGTAATGGATGAGGTATTTGAGAGCGTAGGCTTTCACAATTCAAATTCATATCAATGTTGATGCTTCTGGAAAAAAAATGTGGAATATGAATGAAACACCCAATATTTCAAGTGGACGCTCCACTCGTTGTCAAGGACAGTTGAAGCTTTATGTGAGTCTAAAGAGAGCTATAATAGGTTAAGTAAATGGAGGGAAAGGGTGTTGTCTAATCAATAGACTAAATGACTTTTTTGGATGGAATCTAACAATACAATTTTGAGAAAAATTGTGATTTCTTGTTATTTAAAGGGAACTTTTGAATGCATAAATGGATTCAACACCCAAAGAAACCAAAAGGCACTTGGAATTTGCAACTAAACAAGTTAAACTTATGATTCTTAAAATCTCTACTAGATTTTGGGCAAAATTTACCAAAAATAGTGTCATGAAAAAGGCCATTTCGTCTACTAGTTAGACTATGTTGAGGGAAAGTAACAGTTAGATTAGAATATTCAAGAGAGGGGTTATGTATAGGACACTTAGGGAGAAACTTTGACTGGAGGACTAAGAAATTAGGGCTAAAATATTGCAAGGGAGAAAGAGAAATTTCAAAAAGAATTAAAAACAATATTATCAAGGAAGAATTCAAAGGATTGACTAAAGTAAAGATTATTTAAATTATAGTCAACATATTTGGAGGTTTTGAATTTAAATCAAGTTGTAATTTTAATTTATTTAAAGAATAGTTTTTTATTTTATAATATTATTAAATTATTTTACTAATAACTTAGTATTATTATAATGATTATTATTATGATGGCAAAAAATATATATATTAAATGTTGATTATGAATCAAGATTTCATTAAATATTAGGACCAAAATTTTAGTGAGTAAAGTTAAATTAATTTCTTTTTTTGGGTTTTATTAAACATATAATTTCATATGTTAAAAGTGATTACGTTAGGATTCTGTTGTTGGGACAAAATGTGCTGCTTAAAGTCTAAGGGGAGCTCTCTAGTATCATGTCCCAATTAGACTTCACACCATTTGGGATGAGAGTTCCATCCATAATGTTGGTCTAGATGCCATATTGTTTTTGGTCATCATATTTTGGACGAAAAGAGCAAGGGAAGGGAAATCCAAATAACTCTCAATGAGGTGCAAGTTGAAACAACTTATGGAAATACCTTATGTAAAAGGCACAAAGAATATTGCAACAGATTTGTAATGGACATGAATTCAAATAAAGAATGATAATAAAATTTAATTAATATGCATGAATGTATAAGTATATTAGCTATCAACTGTAAAACAATTCGCAACCAATAATCATCTTGAAAGTATATATAAATGAACAAAAAATTCCTAGGAAGATGGAAGTTTCCATTAATGAAATAGTCCATTAATCTTCAACACATGAGTAGCAATCACATGCCATTAAACGACCACAAAGAATAGACTTACAACATTCAATAACATGCGAAAGAAATGCTTGCCACGACCCAAAATATCTTCTGAATATTGATGTTAAAATATCCCTTATACAATCGAACAATGTATCGAAGAGACCCAATAGTGGGAATGAAATTTTGTAACTTGATCTTCAAAGGAAATTACAATCTTTCCCTTTCAAAGTGCTCCAAAGAATCCAAAACTAAAATTCCTTTATGACTTAGCCTAGAGGGTATATTTATACAAAGTGAGGTGACCTTTTTCCTTCCATAACTTTTCAACTATCCCCGTGTCTAATTTCTAATTTTATTTATTTATAATCCTATTTTATTTTTACATGAAAATATAAAATAATAAAAATAAGCATCATTTATGGGACTAATTCAAGTATAGCTAAGGCAAGGGATTGAACTTGTAATTCCTATGTCAAGTAAGCATGCCATGCCTTGTAATCAGCTATTATGGACAAGACTTTGTTCGATAGTAGCCTTTAATAGGTGATCTCACACTTGAAAGAATTAGGCACTATTGTTTTCATATCAAACTATACTTGGTGGAATAATGTGGCAAGCATTGTGTGCAACTTTGTTGTTTCATAGGTTGCTTTAAGTGCATTTTGAATGGCCATAAGCATGGAAGTTTCCTTCTGAGGTATGACCAACTCCTTGTACAATCATTTCATAATATCTTCTAACACTTTGTTTTCTTCTAGTGTTGTTGCCTGGAAAACTTTGTCATTAGAGCTTGAGGATAACAAAGATTGATTCTCTTTATGAAGCCTCTTGTTTTTCTATTGTGCATTGCTCAGGATCCCTTTAGTTCCTTGACCTTATCCAACAAGTACTCAATATTTCCTTCAATACCAATAGAGAAATATGACCTAGATAAAGAAATAGTTAATGGATTTTCCATGGTGTTAGAATTTATTTTCTACTCAGTGATCACCGAGATCAGTATTGCCAATTCTTGGGCTAAATATTTATGTCTTTCTTAAGAAACATTTCTAAAGTTGTAGTTGAACCAAAAGCTTACAAGATCTAGTCCTTGAATTCCTTCACAATTTTTGATACCCATATCTCTGAGTGGTAGGTGGCCTCCTTTGAGTGGTACCGAAATAGGGGTCAAAGGCTCAACATCCATGCTAGGAAATATCACCTATTCTTCCTTCTTAGTATACTTCTTTTGTCCTATTTCCTCCTAAGCTTGCTTGTCAGTTACTTGTTTCACTAGTATTTCCTCTTCTTCTTTCTTTCTTCCTTCCTAATGTTTCTTAATTTCCTCTTCCTATTTCTTCCTTTCCTCTTCTTCTTTAGCCTTTTGTTCCACCTCAAATTTCTCCTTTTTTTTTCTTTCCTTCTCGAGTCATTAATCTTCTTTCAGTTTCTTTTGTTTTCCTTTCTTGTTGATTCATTTTCTCTTTGTCTCTTTGGCAGAGCCTTTTTATCCTTGTAGTAGTCCTTGATTTTCTCTTCATCTTTATCGATGCCTGATGTGTATGTCCATCTATATTTTAACTGAGAATAGTGAGTCACTACTATGCTTTTGGGATCTGTTGTGGTGAAAACACAACCCCCCCATTATTGACCTGTTTAACTCAAATAATGGGGACCCTTTCTATAAAAATTTGGCTAAATACCTTTTTGGATTTTTATTTAGTTGATTGCCCTACACTTTTGTTAATTTTTCGTTTCCTTTGGATTCTTGTTTTGATTGCTTTGTTAGAATCGATTTTTTATAAGCTTCCCATTGACGCTTGTTTCGCCTCATTTGGTCAACTGGTTTGAAAATGACACTTCTTTGAAGTCACATCATTTATTAAGCCTGGGTTAAAAATGCATAAAATGTACAATATTGCATTTTGTAAATAAATTAGTTTAATAATGCATTAATTTTAAATATTAACCCATAATGAGTTTTTACTAACATTTTTTCTTTTTCAATTATGCAACCAAATCATAAAACATCGGGATTTTAGTAATTTACTCCAATATTTCAAACAAATTACTAATCTCGAAAAATCATAATTTCGAAGTGGCTATAATTTATTTTTCATTTTATTAAAAATAGTTGTAGTTTATAAAATAAACCAAAATAAAAAAAATTAATCTTTAATATTAAATCTTAAATTAATTAAATTAATTACTATTTAAAATATAATTAAAATTAATTAAAATTAAAATTAATATATAAAAAATATAAAAAAATGATTAATTTCGCATCGGAAGTTTTAATCGCATCGGGAGCTTTCAAATAACATGTTTCTAAAAACCCCGATGGACTCATACCCTCCCGACACCGATTGTCGATATCGCATCGGGGACTTTGGCATTGTAACACGTTGAAAACCCATACCCTCATTCCCCAATCCGATAAGCCAAGCTTCGTTGCATTAAACAAAGGGGCATTAAAGCATGGCTATTTTAACATTTACATTGGTTCGAATTTCTAAATCACTCATACGATGAGTGAATAAGTGACGGAGTATAGGTTAGTATATGTTTTTAATATTAGTTTATATAATTAATTAATAATGATATATTATATTAATTAAATTAATTAATATATGTAATGTTTAATTAATTTAATTTAAATTTAAATATCATTTAGATTAATATTAATTAGTTTTTAATTAGATTAAATTTGTTTATAAATAGTTAATTAGATATCAGTTAATTAGATTAATAAATAGTTTATTAATAATTAGTTTAATTTATAATTAACACTTAATTTAGAATTAATTAGAATCCTAATTTAGGATTAGATTTTTAGCCTAGCAACAGAATTTCCAGATTCATGCCAGATTTGATCCATCAACTTTGGAGGCTTATAGATTGAGTTATACTTGGCCAAATGAGACCCAGGACGGCTCATTGGAAAGAGAAAATCAAGGAGAACATTTTGGAGGAGGTTTCACCAACAGATTTAATCATTTATTGAGTAAAAAATCAGGCAGAAGATCAAGCTCCGAATTTTGAAAAACAAAATCAATTTTCTGAGTTATTTTCTTCATTTTCATTTGTCCAAGCCTCTTCTAATTGCAGATCCATTGGTTAATAATATCCTTGGCCAATCAAAATATCCTAGACCTCAAAAGAGAGCTTATATTTTATTTTCAATTATTTATTTAAATAGAATTTGATTGGGTTTGATTTAATTGCCAGAAATGATATTTCGATTACATTTTAATTTATTTTGATTTCTTTTGCGGGAAAACAGTGGAAGAAATATGGAGAAAAGAATCTCAATCAATGAGAATGCTCCACCAATTGAAGATCAGGATTTTTGAACAAGTAAAATTGGATTTAGCAGATTTCTCTTCAACAAATTCTTCTCTCAAGAATTCTTTGACAAATATCATAAATAACAGATTGCAGAATGTAAAAGGGGCTGCTCTCTTTTGCAATTTTAGACTTCTGAAAGCACTACTGTAATAGGAATTTAGAGTTGTAGGAGAGAGGAGAGAAAATCTCAGATCTGGGGATTATTGAGGATTTTCCCTTTGTATCTTGAATTATGTGTGAGGGGCAGAGTTTGCACTATCGTGGCTCTAGTTTTGAAGGCAGAAGTTCAAGCAATGTAAATGGCTGTTGGAGACCAAGGACAAAGAAATGGATGCAATAAATTGGTATTTCTAATACTACTGTTTCAAATATTAGTTTTAATTTTATGGTGACAGGAATGTGTCATTTTATTCATGTTTGTGTACTATTATCAATATGGGTAATTTTTCTCAATCTTGTTATTATGTATCTCTGTTTTTATGGATTAATTTCTCATTTTTGAGTAATTACTTACTCTGAAATCTGTCTTATGAAACCGATTTATTGAATGGTAATGTGTTGTGAACTATTTCCACATATCATTATTCAATTATTGGATTTATTGATTTGATAACCAATATCATTTTTGTGAACTACTTCTTGGAATGTTATTGGTTTATTATTTCAAGTTTTAAGGTCTCAATAGAATGTGTTTTGGTAACCATAATATCAGTTAATTGAACTACTTCATTAACTTGATATTCATTATAAACAAGACATATTTAAATCCCAATATTTTAATTATCTTGCTCTTAGTTGGGTTAGATCTATATCTGCCTAATTAAGATAGGATTTAGATTAGTTTCTTTTGCTTGCATCATAGAATAAGCTTGTATTTAGAGTAAATTCTATATTCTTTTAAGTCCTCTCCTCAAAGAGGCAAAATTTTAGTTGTGGCTTGGCTGAACCCAAATCAGCTTAAGGGTCATTCTCTTTCCTAATCAGCAAGGAGAAGTGATCTGATATCCTTGTCTATTGGTAGGTAAAGATACATCATAAACCAATAGCAATAGGGAGAAGGTAACTGGACCTAGTTAAACCAGTCAGAGCCACCACACCAAACGGAAAAGGAGCTGCTTTAAGGTCAAGACCGGGTGGTTATCCCCCATTGTTGCTGCAACGATTTTCGAGGCATCAACACCTACTTACCTACTTAGCATTCAAATGCTCAAGATACTTCATTTGTATTTCAGATTTGTTTAAACCCACATTATCCTTCCCTTCATCAACTGCGACATATTCAAATGGAAATAAAGTACAATAGTTTTGTCACTGTCATTCTCTTCAGAAACATCAATATGAAAATTAACGTCAAAATATTGAGTTGACCCTTATGTCTTTTTTTACAATCCATTGACTAGAGATCAAATCTAATGGGAGTGAAAAATTTTGGCAAATTTTCCTTACTAATTTTTTTGGTTACCATCTATTCATAGAGCATGTATAATTTATTGGAAGTAAAATTTTTGGTAAGAATTTTTCTCACACCCATATATCTGTTTGTAAGAGTTTTTTGATACATATGAGTGTAGTTGGGTTTCACTAAATCATCTAGGAAATGATATGAGGTACCAACTCAATTCTATGTAAATTTGAACATCTACATAACATCATAGACCTCTGGCCTAAACATAGACTTTAAATTTGATATATTAAATACAATAGGATTTAAATTTGATATATTTGAACCTTTTAACAAATTATATCTCAATCCTATTGCAGGCCTACAACTTAGTGCTCCAAATCCATATAAAGGGCCATTGTATAACAAAATTAACTAGATTACTACAAAAACTTCTTTTTATAGGCAGTGCACTTTATAAATAGGTTGAAGAACATAAATAAGGCTACCCTCAACAACCAAACAACTTGAAAAATTACCATATCTTCCCAATCCAAACCTAGGATATCTGCTAGTGTCTCCAACCCTGTTATACTTTAAATGGAGGCTTTACAATTTTCAATACGTAAGGATTTAATTTAATTCAAACAATAGTAAGGCAATGAACTTTATAACTACGTACAATAACACAACTAAGGCTACCCTCAAATGCCAAATAACTTGCAAAATTACCATGTCTTCCCAATCCAAGCCTAGGATGTCTGTGAGTGTTTCCAACCTTGTCAGACTTTAAATGGAAACTTTATAGGTTTCAAGCTTTAAGGATTTAATTTATTTCAAACAACAGTAAGGCAGTGCACTTTATAACTAGGTCCAAGAACACAACTAAGGCTACCCTCAACAGCCAAAAAAGTTGCAAAATTACCATGTCTTCCCAATCCAAACCTAGGATGTTTGTGAGTGTCTCCAATCTTGTCAGAATTTAAATGGAGACTTTACAGTTTTCAAGATTTAAGTATTTAATTTAATTCAAACAATAGTAACTAGACCAAATCAACATCTTAACTAGAAAAGGAACTAGTTGTCACTTTTTTTAGTTGAAATTCCTCCTAGAGCTTCCTTCATGCCTGAAGAGTGTTATCTATAGGAATAAGAGTATTGAAAAACTCAGAACCATTCCCACAATAGCAGAATCACTAATCATTACTAAGGCAAGCCTAGAGCTTTTATTTAGATGCTAAATTCCTATAGAAAGGCAATCCTACAACTTCCTCCATGCCTGGAGGTTGTGACGATTATCAATAACAACAATTTTTTTTGTTAAGCTTGGTAGATCCTCCTTTTTCACTAATATAAAGCAAATTAATACCACATAGAACTGGATAGGTGGCATCAACTTGCCTAGTGGGAAACTGATTTTGTTGGCCACCTATCCGCATTATATGCCATCCAGTAGCGAAAAATCTTAAGTCTCTCTATCCAAGTAATATAAGTCTCAGTTCCCTATCCACTTCCATACTGTAGAGTTCTACATACATATGTAAATGCATAGAGAAATTTAAAATCTAGCTGCATATATAAACAAAGCTATCATAGAGTAGGCATGCTAATCATGTTGTTCAGCTGGCGCTGATTTCACCAGTGTTGGATCTTTAGCATTCATTTCAGGCAAATTTGTCTGAACCAAAATGCATGGCAGGTACTAGTCAATTCGACCAAGGTGGATGTCCTGTTTGTGTAGTTGAAATTGCACCTTCTAAAATCCCTGCTTGTGGCATTCCCTGAACTGTGATAGCCATGCCTACCGAGATCTACTCCATCACCTTTCCCAATTGAATTTTCATCAACCAATACAAGTAAAGGGTCTGTTTGAACTAGGTGTTTCTCCCTTTTGTGTTCCCAGGATCCTGGATGAGGACTCTCTAGTCCTCTAACTCTGTATCCATCTCACTCTCTTGATTCACTTCTGCCTCCCATTCTTCTAACAGTTTTTGAATTTCTTCATTGGTTACCTCCCGGTAGGCGGTTGCCACTTCACTAATTAAACATTCAACAGACTTCCAACCTCGTTGGCCACCCGAAGAACCAAGTTCCATGTCATGCTTAGTCTCTCGAGGCCTCTTACCTTAGCCTCAGGTCTTTATTGGTTAAGCCATGATCTTGCCGACCCGGTCCTTTGCAATGTGACAAAATGTAACCTATTTGGTCCTGGAATTTCCTTGTGTTGGGGTGGGTTTACCATGCAGCAGACCTACTTTTGATACAAAACATTCAATTGACCAATTAAAATTCAATGTGTTACTGTAAGATTCATGTATATGGGTGGTAGGGCTGTGTCACTCCATCCCCCCAACTTCATATCCCCCCCGACATTTGTAGTAGCATGCCCCTCATGGTTGCATGTGGGTTCTGTAGAGAGGACCTACCCATACCCTACAAAAGTGCCTCCAAGTCCCAATAGAGGCCATCCCTTAGCATCGCTCATGCATGCAATATCCCCTAGTCCCGATTACAGAGTCTTAATTGCCTTCTAGCCATCGGGCCAACTTGACTGACTTGACCTTTGCTACCAGCCTGGCAAGCAAAATGGGAGCCCAACATAAGTGGCCAACCATCCCTAAGTACTGTAACACTACCATTGCCAACCCTCCTTCCCATTCTTCCATAGGCAATCTCAATTCCCTGTAAGGTTTCATGCCTGCGGTGATTCTCCTCCTTCTCCCCCATACTCAGGTCCCTACAAACCCCCCCTTTGGCTGTGCATGGTCACAAGACAGAGGTTTCCTCCCAGAATGGTGGTATATAGGCAAACATTATCCCCATAGCCCAACCCCCTTGCTTTTCTAGTGACGCAACTGTATGCTCCTACACTATGCTCCCTATAGAGAGCCATCATAATTCCCATACGGGATAGGAGTATCTCAAAGCAGAGTGAGATGGTAAGGATGCCTGGTTTTTGCCAAAGGCAGAAGAAAACTATCACAGCCATCCTATGCCCCCAACCCTTAACATTCTCACGCTCCTTCCCCAATATTCTTTCCCTCTCCCTCAGATAAAACTAGAAACAGCGCAACATAATGAGATGAGAGAGGTTTCCAATAACATACTCATTTTCCTTTGTTTTCAGACGATAGAGTTTCTACTACTTGTGAAGCCACTGAACTAGCCCATTGCTCCAATTTCCTTGCACTCGGTCATTCTGTTGCTCACTACACTTCTCTCAAGGGTGATTACAGACTATAACTCTTCCCCTCATCTCGCTGCCACCTTTCCTTAATGCACTATCCATCATCATGCAAAGGGACACCACACCCATCACCTCAAGTGTGTGGGGGGTGGTGGTTCTGTACCTCACAGTACATACCATTATCATCGCCTTAATGAGGTGATCCACTGGCTCACACCCCGATCAAGGATTTATCAATAACAATATTGACAAACATGAGGCTAAACAATTTAATTCAAACAAAAATAACTAGACCAGATCAACATCTGGTCTATAGGAATAAGAGTATTGACAAACACAAAACCATTCCCACAATAAAATTGACAAACTGAGAACCATTCCCACAATATGAGAATCACTAACCATTACTAAGGCAAGCCTAGAGATTTTATTTAGCTGCTAAATTCTTGTAGCAAGGAAAGCCTACAACTTCCTCCATCCCTGGAGGTTGTGATGATTAACAATAACAATATTGAAAAACATGAGGCTAAACAATTTAATGACAAACAACAATAACTAGACCAGATCAACATTTTATCTATAGGAATACCAGTATTAACAAACTCAGAACCATTCTGACAATAGAGTTGACAAAATCAGAACTATTCCCACAATAGCGAAATGCCCACACACCCGACCCATAAAATATAACACAAAGTGGCGAGGACATCGAAGAAAACAATAGGATAATCACTAACCATTACTAAGGCAAGTCTAGAGCTTCTATTGAGATGATAAATAACTTTAGCAAGGAAAGCCTACAAATTCCTCCATGTTTGGAGATTATGATGATTATGAATAACAATAATGACAAACATAAGGCTAAACAAATTAATTCAAACAATAGGAACTACCACATCAACATCTTAACCAGAAAAGGAACCAGGTGTCACTTTTTTTAGTTGAAATTCCTCCTATAAATTCCTTCATGTCTGAAGAGCGTTATCTATAGGAATAAAAACAACATTGACAAACTCATAACCATTCCCTATAGAGCTTCTATTGAGATTTTATTGACTGTCATGAAACTAAACAATATTGACAAAGATGAGGCTAAACAATTTAAGTCAAATAACAATTTATAAAAAAGAACTTGTTATGAATATAATTAATAACAATTAGCTAAATAAAATAAATATAAATATTAAATAATTAAAATATTATTTAGGTTAATTAGTCATTAAATTAAGTGAAAAGGCATGTCTAAAAGACATGCTCTTTCACGAAGGGTCACCTGCTGAAGCATAAAAGTAGGGTCCTCATTGTACATTCAAATCATCTCATACATTTTTTATATAATAATAAAATTTTATTTTAAATACCTGTGTGTATTTTTAACAATTAAATCTACAAGCTATCGGTCCTTGTGATTCAGCATAAGTTTTGATGCTATAGTGGTATCAGAGCCATGGCACACGATATAATCATGCGGGCCTTTGAGCGTAGTTCACCTCACAATGTGCCATTACATTCATATCCTAATTATGTTGAACAATTTAGTATTCAAGAAACATTTCAACAATTTTTGAAAAATCATGTGTTGAAGTTTCAACATGTCTAAAGAAAAGTCTTGTAGAAGAAGACAACGAAACTTTGAATATAAATGATATGGACATTGATAGTGAGAATGATGAAAGTAACAAAAAAGAAGGCATGAAGTCTAGAAAAGGGCACGTTGAGGCCCCATTGATGGAAATTCCCACTAAGGATGTAGAAAGTTTATCTAAGCGGATTCCTATGAATCTGGTATCAAACGAATCAAGTCTTTTTGTAGAAAATGAAAAGGATTCCAAGAAGCTCAACATAAGTAACACCATTCGAGGTGATAAGATTGTAGCAAAATTAGATCAATTTGATAAGACTAAGATTGAGGATGCCATTGAACAAACTAAACAGTGGCTGGACTAGCATGTAGATGCTGATGAATTTGATGACAAGACTGGTAATGAAGCTGAGTTTGTGCTTGACCAAAGTTGTATAGATGTAGAGCGTTTATTGCTGAAGGCTATCTCTTGCAACATACATACTCATCTCTTGGAAGTTCAAAGAGTGCTCAAGAGTAACAGTCAACTTTGCCAAGCTGAGGATGATGTTATTTTGAAGCATCATGAAAATGATTCTAATATGGCATTGAATAAGATATTAGATTGTTCCCAAGAAAGTACTAAAGCTGATGTTGGGGAACTTGGTGAGGAAGTATTGTGTGTTCGGGCCTATGGGTAGTGTTATGTGGCTCTTGGAATCAGCATCAGGAATGGATGCTTTCTTCTGCCTTCTTCTAGGAATCTTATTTTGTCATATGGAATTACAGAATGTGAAGAGGCATTGAATCAGGGTAGTCTGACACCTACTAAAGTGTTCATCAGTCTCCATAACAAGAGTATTTTGCAACTTTTTGCATCTATTGGAAGATTCTTGGGCCTAAAGGTGTATGAAAAGGGTATTGCTACAACCAAAATACCAAAGTCAATTATTCTTGGAGTAGATTTGCTGCTCATGGGTTTTCCAAATTGTGGAGACCCTTACTTCCTACTAACACAGCTAGATGTGGATTTCAAGCCTCTTTTTACACTGCTAGAATCCCAACAAGACTCAATTGGAAGGGCTGGTTTTCTCTGTGGTCCCCTTCAGATTTTTCGCTTCAACAAAATAGATGTTGGAAGGATCCAAATGGTAGAAGATGAGCTGAACCTGAATATATTAGACAATGAATGGTCGCTATGTTCTGCAAAAGAAATTGGAGGTTCAGATATTATTTCAGATTCAGGTCCTAGTTCTGATTCATACACCGATGCTATCATTCAAGGCCAAGAAGGCTTATAATCATCATTTTTGTCTGTGGTAGATGATATAATTGAACCTGACAAGGGAATGCCATTAACTCGGTATTTACCTAAGCAAAACAGTTCTTTTCATTGGCCGAACCATCTCCTTTAAGTCGTTTAGGTGCTGGACAGGGTATTCATCAAGGTGGAAAGTTTGGTCTATCAATCCCTAGGTGGGACGAAACCTCACAGTTTTCCCCGACTAAAAATTCTAACTCCAGATTGATGTTTGAGTTGAATCAAAAGAATGTAAGACAGACTGGCTCAAGCCCCCTGTCTGGAGGGCATAGCTATGGACTGAACGCAACCAACCCTGTAAGAAGCCCGTCTTTTCATAAATTGTTATCAATTTCAAAGAATTATGCTGATCAAGAGCTCATCCCTTCAAGACCCCCATTGCATCTGGTAGACAGTGCAGGTTATCCTGGAATGGATGAAAATCAGCTAAGAAAAGTAATAGATTCTCCTAAAGAAGGTATTTCTATATATTCTGCCCATAGGCAAACTTGTGTTCCTTCTATCCAAACTTCTCCAGCACCCAAGAGTCCTGTCCAAAATTCAAGGTCTTCCATTAAAAGTTCACCAACTGGCCAACCGGTAACTACATTAAGGAGTCCTGGAAGTGGCTTGTTTGTGGTATCCCCTGCATGTCAAACCTCAGACTCTGGAACCTCTCATGGAACCATGTCTGTTACAATGCCTAAACATGAAACACGTAATAGAAAGTGTTGCCTTTCAGATATTGTCCACTCAATGCCATCATTGCAATGAATAACAGCTTCTGGAGAAGGTCAAAAGAAAAGGAAGACTATTTGTGAATCAGGAAGCCCTCAACCTATTAGTGCTCAATTAAAGGCTCCTCAGAGCAGTTTGGGGAAGTTTATAGGCCATTCATATGGAAACATTCTTATGGAAGAAAATCATGGGAAAGCACCTTCAAGGATATATGCTTCAACTCTTCTTCAAGTGGTTAGGCATTGTTCCCTATGTATTAAGCATGCTCGTCTTACAAGCTAGAGTATCTTTCTCACAGGCGCTTTTATCTGTAGGGTATTTGCTGCTAAAAGAATCCCGCTAATTCCAGTGTCCCCCCTCCTTCCCCCGCCTCCCGGAAGATCTTGGCATGCCATATGTTGAAGATGTGGGTTTCCGAAAGCCGTTTGCAAACTTTTGGTTTTGACTACCTTCTTCTAGAGAGGATGCATGGCAACATATTTTCTTATGCTTTGGTAAACCTGGTAGCACCTATTGGGATGTAAAAGTAAGTGATGAGCATTTCAGGGATTTGTGGGAATTTCATAAAAGTAAAACTGGGACCCCATGGGGTTCTGGTGTGCGTATTTCTAATACTTCAAATGTAGATTCTCATATTCGTTATGGTCCTGAAGGTGTAGTCTTGAGTTATAGGACTATGGAGGATGACAATTTCTGCCCCAAGGTCTCTGATTTTGGAGTTTTCAAGCTGTTCAACTGAGAGATGGCGGTCTCCGTCTCTACAATTCGAGGGACTTGCGGGTATTTGGCACTGGAATGGATGAAACTTGTTCAACCCATAATGGCAAAAGAAGATGTCGGCATAATAGTCACCATTTCTAAAGGAGAATATCTTTCCCTTGATTTTTTTTACTGGGCATAACTGCGGTTTTCCTATCCAGAAAGTATCATTCAAACACCCACTCTTCTCTTCTCCCATTACGTTGTCTCTCCATTGAGCTGCGAGTTTATGCGTGAACACCGTTTGGTCAACCAACTTGTTCCCTCGTCAAACATCAAACCCTCTATACAGTTTGATTCATAAGTATGTTTAACTATATAACTTTTAAGTATCATAAACCATAAACCAAAAAAAATTAAAAAAAATAGAGTTAACAAAAAAAAAAAATTAAAATAAGAATTAATTAATTAATAACCAATAGTTATTAAAAAAAAAACAAAGTTGAAAGTTTTTTTTATAAAAATAGAGTTATAAAAAAGAATTATATTAATATAATATTAGATATATATTATATATAATATATAGATTTATATATAAAAAAAGGAAAAAAATTAATTGATAACCTGAGATTCAGATAGTGTCCAAATTACATACGCCAAGATGAAAAACAATGAATTCCATATGCCGAGACAACAACTGCAAAGACCTACTGCCTCACATATGCCAAGACGACAAACCACCGCAAAGATAAACCCCAGTATTAAAGCTTTGAGGACAAAGCTTCTAAAGGGAGAGGCTATGTTATGAATATAATTCATAACAATTAGCTAAATAAAGTAAATATAAATATTAAATAATTAAAATATTATTTAGGTTAATT
>APFE030873488.1:26613-63387 GCA_000404065.3 Pinus taeda
CTTTTACAAGAATTCAATATTACTATGTTGGATAGACCAGGGAAACAAAATACAGTAGCTGATTTCTTGTCTAGAATCCAAAATACTAACGAAGATTCTCCTGTAGAGGATAAGTTTTCAGATGAATATTTGTTTGCAGTAACTACTAAGACTCCTTGGTATGCAGATATTGCTAAATATTTGGTTACAGAGAAGCTATCTCCACACTTATTTCCTAATGAAAAAAGGAAAATTATTCAGGAGATTTCAAATTATTCATGGATTTCTAATGAATTGTTTAAAACAGGCTAGATTGTGTGATCAGAAGATGTGTTCGGGAAGATGAAATGCCTGACATCCTCAAGGCATGTCATGATGAACCTTGCGGTGGACACTTTGCTGACAAGAGGGCGGCCTATAAAATCCTTTCTTTAGGATATTATTGGCCTTCTCTCTTCAAAGATGCAAAACAATATGCAGAAGGTTGACAGCTGCCAGAGAGTTGGGAGACCGACTCTTTCAAATGAAATGCCATTACAGCCACAGGTACTCATCGAACCCTTTGAAAAATGGGCTTTATATTTCATTGGACCAATTAATCCACCATCTAGACAAAAGAAATATATATTGGTTTGCACTGATTATGTCACTAAATGGGTAGAAGCCAAGGCATTTCCTTCTGCCACTGAAAATTCAGTTGTTCAATTTATTTTTGAGGATATTTTTACTCGTTTTGGCGTCCCAAGAGAAATTGTGACAGATCAGGGAAGTCAATTTACATCTAACTTGATGGAGAAGCTGATGGAAGAATATAAAATCAAGCACAGAAAATCTACTCCTTACCATCCTCAAGCAAATGGCCAAGTGGAATCTACAATAAAGTTCTTGAGAGCATCATCACTAAAACTGTTCATCTCCACAGAAGAGATTGGGAAGAAAGGCTTCCTGAAGCCTTAAGGGCCTACAGAACTACATGGAGGAACACAACAGGGCATTCTCCCTATGAACTTGTTTATGGGAAAGAAGTCCTGCTCCCCATTGAGTTTCAAGTCAAGACCTTCAAGATGGCAGTTCAGTTGGGGATGAATCTATCAGAAGCCCAAAAGCACATAATGGAACAGCTGAATGAGCTAGATGAGATCAGACAAGATGCAATTCTAAGAACTGATCTAGTCCAACATCAAAGAGCTAAGTGGTATGACAGATATATTAAGGAGAGAAAGTTTCAAGAGGGAGATTGGGCTTTACTGTTTGATTCCATGTTTAAAGACTTCAAAGGAAAGTTTCAGACTCATTGGCTTGGGCCATATGAGATTGATAAAGTCTTTGACAATGGAGCGGTAAGAATCAAGACCATTGATGAATCTCAGACTCCTCTTATTGTGAATGGCCACCGATTGAAGGTTTATCATAAGCCACTTTCCAGAGAAGAGTTTGTCAAAATCTTCCAAGAGAATTCTGCAATAAGGATGGTGGAGAAGAATCCTTCTCCTCCATCAGCCTAATCTTGGTTTCTTGTGGTTTCTGAAAAAGAAAAAAAAAAAAGAAAAAAATGTATAAGCCTGAAAATCAATCATGGATTGGCAGTCTTATACAGAAAATATGGAGTGAAAATCAGGGACACCTGACACTATATTTTCCAAAAAAATCTCCTCTCATGTTCTTTCCATCTTCACTCCATCTCACTCACTCATTCCATTTCATTCCTATCATCATTCTCACTCCATTTTCACTCCATTTTCATTCCATTCCATTTCATCAATAAAATTCCTCCTTCAGGACTATTTTCATTCAATTGTTTTCATTTAAACTATTTTTGTGCAGATCAGGGGGTGTTGTTTCAGTTTCCACAGCCGAAACCTGTTTCCGCAGCTAGAAACGATTTCCGCAGCCAACATCACTCTGTTTTCAAAATACAATCAACTGTTAGTGCCAAAATCATGAAATGCAGGTGTACGTGAGCTAAAGACATGGGGCATCTTCAAAATATCAGAAAAGAGAAACTGGTTAGAAACCTTGAGCAAAGAATGACAAGTGTCCAAAGGTATGATAAAAAATCTCTATCAAACAACACTTCAAATCATCATTATGTATAGTTATTAACCCATAACCGGTTCTTCTATGTGCAATGATTTAATATATTCACCCACTACCATTCTTATCCTGCAATACCATTCCATACACCTCGCATTCATTTTTCCTAACGGTCTTATGATTACTCTGAGTTCAAACTCAAAAATGACTACACTTCTATTTATGACCCGCACTCCTAAGACGTGACCTATTGTATTACGGCTCTTCCCAGCCATAATTTCCGCAGCCATCTGTTGAGACGTGTAAATCTCACACGCAGTCATCTGACTCGGGAGAATCCTTCCATTACTACACTCATATCATAATCCTCGCATATACTCATGCTTCATTTTATGAACTCGGTCACGGTCACCACTGCTCACCCACTGTTCTTCCTGTGATTCGGGCATTCCTCTGTTTCCGACTGCAGTCACTACAGTTTGCTTACACTTTGATTGCAGCCACTATAGTCATCCTAAACCCCGATTGCAGTCACTACAGTCTCTCCTAAAAACCCTGTGACAGAGCCATTTTTCCTTAACCCTCATACGTAGAAAAAAAACCTCAGTGAATTTAAAGCCGAGGATGGGAAAATTGCTGAGAGCCGAGCTGAAAGGATCAAAATACTTGGAGGGTTATCCCCAAGTCAAGGAGTTATTAAAGAAAGCCAAATGGCTCCGATTTATTCAGAAATTCATGGGGTATAACAAGGAAGTGACTAAAACCTTTGCAAGGTCCTTTAATGGACAAACATCGGAGGTTGGAGACTTAAAGTTTGCAGTGACCGAGGCCACCATAGCAGCAGCCACGGGCCTACCTCAAGAAGGAGAAAGATGGTTCAAGAATAGAAGCATGGATGATCAAATATGGAGAAGCATGCTACGGAATCAAGGTATGGATACCACTGTATTCACCAGAGGCATCCCTGTGCATGTATTGAAAGAAGAATTGTCTAGTCTATTGTTGGTCATACAGAAATTTATCAAATGTGAGGGTTGTTTTGGCTCTATGTACATGTATCATGTGAGGTTAATGATGAATTTTATAGATGGCCACATTCTTAATTTACCACATTTTCTGCTAGCAAGTTTAAAGAAGATGAGTGTTACGGTTCAAAAGCATGTAGGTAACATTGAGCCACATCTTTACCATCATGGGCTCATAAGAATTCTGATTGAGGAGCAGTTAAAGAAAACTAAGGATACTTGGGAACAATTTTTAACAAGAAACTACTTCCAAGAGCCATCTGAGGCCTCTGGAATTAGTCCACCAAAAATCCCAAGGAAAAGTAGGAGGAGGGAGAAAAATGTTACAGCCCAAGATTCCCCTACAAAAGAAATTGAAGAAACTGTCCAAAAAGAGGAAGAAGACCAACCCAAGAACAAGAAACAAAAGAAAGAAAAGGGAAAAATAACCACTCAAGAGGTCTCTCCATTCCCTGAGAAATCCTTAGAAGAAGATTACCAGCCTCTGTCAGAAAGGCTAGTAGATCTTAAAGCTTCTGCCATGGCCAAGAAATAGCAGAAAGGGAAACAGAGTGCAGAAAAGACAAGTATGAGTTCATCCTTGAGAAGGAGATCTTGGCTAAAAGGAAAATGGAAGAAAACCAAGGGAGATCAGTCCCACTTTATTGATTTTAGTGAAGAAATACTTGAGAAATCTCCAGAACAGCCAAGCCTTGAAACAAGTCCTCCACGAGAGGAAAGTCCTTTTCATCCAGAAGGAGCGAGCAATCCTCCTCCACCAGATTTTGAGTTTAGACGAGAAAATCACCTGAGGTGGATCCTAATCAGCAAGAGGTATACAATTACCTGGAATCCTTAGAACAATCAGCTGCAGGACCAAGTACTTCTCTGCCACTTGATGCACAGGTTCAGTCTCTGAAACAAGAAGTATTTGAGCTAGAAGTCCTAAATAGACACATAATACAAGAAAATGAAGCACTTAAAGGTCAGGGTAAGGTAGACAAAATGGTCCATGATAATACCATGCTTCATTTAGGACTGTGGCAGAAGAAGAATAGAAGACTGAAGAAAAAATGCAAAAAGTTAAGCAGAGCTTTAATTAACCTCAAGTTCAAATGTCTAGTTAGAAAGCTAAGAATGATGATGATGATGGCATCAAAGAAAAAGAAAAGAGGACTAGATGTCCTTGCAGAAGCCTCAGAGCATGTGGATTAAGGGGGAAATAACTCAATTTTGGTTGCATGAGGACATGCAACACCTTCACAGTGGGGGTATGTTGAGCCTCAAACCTACACCTTCCTATACACCCTCTTAGCCTTCTTTCTCCACTCACTCCATTCATCCAGTCGTTAGATCATTGCATTATAGTTTAAAAAGGACTGTTTATATGGTTTTCTGACTATACTGATGACTGTTGTTTGGTTTAGTTTTTTTTGTTCATGCAGCTGCAGAAACTTGTCAGTTTCCGCAGCCAGCACAGGTTTCCGCAGCTAGCACAAAATTCCGCAGCTATTTTGTTAAAAGCTGTGCTCCAGGTGTCCTCTGAAGGAACGAGCTACATGGGCAAGCTCCAGATGGCAGGTACATGGAACGTGTCCCTTCGAATCGGCCAAATCATCCATGAGAGGCTGCGATCAACCAAAGTCAAAGACAAGGCCAGCCAAAGAGTTCAGCGGTGGCACGTCACTGTTTTGGGCACGTGAATGATACGTGGCATAGTTCTTAGCTCACAAAGGCACCAACACACCTGGAGATCGTTCCTGAAACATGAATCTAACAACCAACCACTCCGAATATTTAAGGAACATAACGACAGTTACACTAGATCTCGACTGAAGAGATCTACGTGTCTATGGCAACGCAATTAATAGCGTAGAAGTTGTTAGTTAGCTGTAGTATTTTTGCATTATAAATAACGCGTCGTTGAACTCTGTAAAGAGACTTTTTGATGCATGTGAATTCTAAACTGCTTATGTAATTTCCGCGCTGCTGGTTATCTTATCACCCCACTGTTTTATATGTTGTTGTTTTAAATACATGAGAAGACTTTTCTGAAGATAGTCGTGTGATTATTTGATTGGCTGAAGTGGCAGAGGGCCCCTGCACGCTGAAGCCTTGTAAAGTGTTTATTTAGTTTCATTATGTTTTTGTTTTTATCATTAGCTTGTACATAATATGTTGTTTTATGTTTCTGCTGTTCATATCTTCATCTTTGTTTTCTTAGAGCTGTAAACTGATCAGTGTTTTTTGCAGGTTCTCTTAGGCAGCGCGGACAATTTTTCATCTTTTTGATAACTTTTGGCATATGTGATCATCTTGTCCTTCCTGCTAACTTTTATTTTCTGGAGTTTACATTCAACATTGTCCTTTTCAAGTTGTGATTTGCTTATTTCTTTTTCTGCTAGTTAGATATCATACTGCTCAACAATTTATGATTTCTTTCTGTGGTCAAATGACTATATCAACAGGAAATCAGAATATTACTAACTGTAGTGTGATTTAGTTGTCATATTACTTACTCATAGTTGCTTTCCATAAAGTAGATTGAGCTGAATGGTAAAGGACTAGAAGAGTTTAAGTAGTGTGATTAGTTTCTTTTCTGCAATTTACATTTAGTTATCATATTGCTTGACATGTTCATGATTACTTCCCCAAGGTAGATTGAGCTGAGGGGTAAAGGATTTGAAAAATTCAAGTAGTATGATTAGTTTCTTTATGCAATTTACTTTCTTGAACAGTTAGATATCATATTGCTTAACTTGTTTATGATTACTTCCCACCAGGTAGATTGAGCCGAAGGGCAAAGGATTTGAAAAGTTAAAGTAGTGTGAATTAGCTGCTTTTCTTTAAGTTTGAGTTGTTTTCAAGTTTTTGCTTTCTTTTCATTTTCAGCAGCAAGGATACTGGGCCATTGTCATTAGTTCACCATTTGATGCATTTATCTTCTCTTAAGAATTGATTTCATTTTAGTTGTTGTAAAGCTTTCTTTTGAGCACTTTTGAGTTTAGAAACCATCACCACCCACACTCCATACTTCACTTTCATTCTCACCATCACACATTAAGGAAAAATAAAATCCAAAAAAAACTAAAAAGCTTAAAACAACAAAAGCCCAAGGAAATGGTCATCTAGTACATATAGTACACTTCACTTCGTCAGTTTACGAATCCCGGGTTGACATTTTAAATAGAAATTTAGATCACACTAAATTGACCAAACACATGGATGACTAAAGATTTTTTTTTTTTTAAATTGCCTTTGCCACTTTTCTACATCTGTACTAGGTGGTGTCTCACCTAATAACATACACCTATTGATATTATATGGCCATGGAAGCCATATTGTTGTACAAACAATTGAGGAAGCAAAAAATTTGGGCATCGACATGTTAAGATTACCTTCTCATACCATTCACAGATTACAACCCCTTGATGTTAGTGTGTTTGGCCCTTTCAAGAACTATTTCACGTCAGAGTGTGCTGCATGGATGGCAAAGAATCCAGGGGTTGAGGTGAAAAGGTTCGAGCTAGAAAAGCTTTCAAGTAAAGCGTTTAAAAGGGCTCTGACACCATCAAATATCAAGGCTAGCTTTAGGAGCACATGAATATGACCACTCGATTATGATGCTCTTATGCATGATACTGGTTGTAGCAAGGCATTTCATGTGGATGGTCACAAAGAAGGGCATGTCCAAACAGGTGTTGAAGTGCAAGAAGAAGTAGATGAACAAGATGATGTGGTTGCAACTAGTAGTATGATTTCCCTCTCTCAAGGACACTTATATGGTGATGATGATAAACATGTATGTGAAACACAGTATAAACATGAACAAATTGACAGTAACATGGAGGTCGTTCTACCAACTCAAGCATATGGAACTTCTGCTACTAATATTGTTAATTACATTTTTTGAACATGCAGTTGGCAATGAAAATGTATTTGAAAATGAAATTGTTGATATTGCACTAGGAAGCAAAAATGACCAATTGACATTACCATGCCAAGTAACCCCACCATCATGGCTGGCAGAAGCCATGATTAATTTGAATGGACATAGTGTCTCAAGAACCAATGAAAAAAGCATGAACATGCCTTCACAACCAACAAAATTGAACAATGAAATTGTTCATTTTTTTATGGACAATAGATCAATGGAAGAATATTACGCACATAATGAGGCATCAGATGAAGATAAAAATATAGTTCAATCAGATGTCTCAGATACTGAAAGGCAAGTGCCAAGCAATGACATGTAGGTGTGAGTGGTGGAGAAGTTATTTTGTCAGTTCCTAAAGCTACCAATAGAGAGAGTGTTAATGAAAAAAAAGCAAGGAACACATGGTAGTCTTCGTTTAGGCTGATGTTCATAGTTACTCACCACAGAAGACTATATAAACCTATTAGCTGAGTCTGAAAAAAAGAAATTTGAAATTCAGGAATTAAAACAAAAAAAGAAGGATCTAGCCAAGGAGAAGAAGGAAACAAATATTGTTGTAGCACAATGTCTAGCAGATGAAAGGCTTGAAAGAGAGAAAGAAATGCAAGATAAGTACCAACAAAAACAAATGGCAAGATAAGAAAAGGAAACAACAAAGGCTAAACAAATTCTTGAAAAGGAATAAGGGATGACCGATATGTTTGACAATGATGCAAGCACAGGTGACGAAACCAGGATCATGTGAAACACATTGGCCAATATTGCAGATAATACAACATTATTACAAGACCTCATAAACTTTCACGTGCTTCTATAATGTCCCTTAATAATAAATAATAATAATAATAATAATAATAAATAATATAATATAATACAAGAAAATAAATATTAAACAATAAATAAAAAATAGTAATAGTAAATAAATAATAAATAATAACAAAATAAGAAATAACAATACTAAAGCTCTAAATAAATATAAATAGAAATAAAACAAGAAAGAAGTAAAAATCAGTAAAGCTATCAAAAAGTAGTAAGAAAAGAAATAAAACAAGAAAGCAATAAAGTTGCATGTTGACACATGGAGTGTGTGCATGTGGTTCCCCTTCCAATGTTTGCTCTATTTAATAGATGGTGAGGAAGATGAGAGGCATTCCATCATTCCATGATTCCATCATCCATTCTCTTGGGAGAATAGTGTTGTGAGACAAAGGATTCTGTGGTAGTAGTACGTTGATTGAGGGCTCGGGGGTGGCCAGTTATAGCAAGATTTTGTGCAATTGAACCTATGGTTGGGTGGAGAGTCATCCCCAAGACTTTGTTGCAGTTAGCGTTCAACCCGAAATCACAAGTGAGAAACATCATCACCATAGGTAAGTGTCTCTACTCACATTTTTGAAATTTGATGTTTAATTAGTTGATAAATTGTGTGTTGATTATAAAGATGAAATGCCTGTCATCTTCTTCCCCATCTATTAAATGGAGCAAACATTGGAAGGGGAACTACATGCACACACTCCATGTGTCAACATGCAACTTTACTGCTTTCTTGTTTTATTCTTTTGTTTTTACTTTTTGATAGCTTTACTGATTTTTACTGCTTTTTTGTTTTATTTCTATTGTTTTTACTTTTTGATAGCTTTACTGATTTTTACTATTTTTCTGTTTATTATTTTTATATTTTATTTAGAGCATGTAATTAATTTATTATTTATTATTATTTACTATTACTATTTTTTATTTGTTGTTTATTATTATTTAATATTATATTATTTTATTATTTTTATTATTTATTATTTATTATTAAGGGATATTACATTTATTTTGTTATTTATTACTTCATGTAACAGTCCCGACACCCTCTGCTAAACTAGTATAACCAACAGACATCGAAATTTTCACAAGACCCGGGAAATCCCAAGGAATCTCTATCCTTTTTCCCACTTTCGGAATCATGCATAAGCCTCCTCAATCTATATCCTAGTCCAAGGCTGGCCCCAAGGCTCGTGCCTAACTCAGAGCTCATCTGCCCCAAGGCAGGCATCCGATACAGTGCTCAATTTCACTGGACATCTCGCAAGGTTGGCCCACTCCCTCCACAACTCACTAAGACACACAACCCCAGGAATCGAAGTCCTTACACCCCCACCAAACTTCGACATCCTAATACAATACTAGGCACCTAGCCTTCAATATCAGGCACTTGGCCTCCTCAAGATGGTCCCATAGCCCTCAAGAGCAATCTGTCAAGAGCTATACAAGACAAAGGAACCACTGGCATATGTAGTGTTGATTGAGTTTGTCCCTAGCCCATTACTTATTCTCCCTCGTGCGTATGGGCTCGCACGAGATCATCAAATAAACCGGCCCTCTTGGCCCATTTGTGGAGTCCTGTCGATCATCACACCTTAACATGCAACCAATGCATTAGCTATACCATCATAGAAAATAATCCACATGCCAAGTCTTGCATGTCATCATGAGAACATTCATCATTGTTAATCACAACATTATGAATAATAATGAACTGCATGCTCATGCATGTCCTAAATTTGTGTGCAACTATCACATGCTTCACCTCATTAAATACCATCATAAGTTATAACATCAACATATTTGCATGACTTCACATAATAAATGAACCACATGTCAATAAACCTCATATTATAGCATCATAATTCCTATGCCACATTATGCATATCATATCCATCATAAGTATTCAACATTAAATACCTATGAATATGTCAATATACCTCGATATAACATCATAATGCCTATGCATATCATCATCATAAGGACACATCATCACTATAAGAACCACATGTGCATCATTCCTCCTACCATTATATCACGAAACCTCATGTAACATTATACTCAACATCATAATAGTTAATTAAACTAAACTAAAATCATAGTGTATGATTTAGATGTATCATAAAGTTTAAACAATAAAACATGATTTAGATGCTCCATAAAAGTATCTGTCTTAGCTAAGTAAGCACTCCCAATTAGTTCACCACATCTTAATTATCAAGGATTTGTTGTCATCGTTAGAAGATCATATTCAAAGAGTTGTGTTCTTGCAATAATAGACCAGAGAAATGCCAAGAAAACTGCTATCACTAAAGGACAATGAGAGCAACAATCCAACCCAAATAAATAATGAATAATATGATCAGCATTTGAGAAATGTTATCTCTGTGTTTTTAGATCAGATTGAAACTATAAAATAATGAACAGATGCCAGTGGGCAGAGTCAGCAATTTTGCCACATAAACAACGATCATCTAAAGGTAATAAGATATCAGAGTTTATACCATTGTGAATTGGAACATATTTCACTATTTTAGAGGAATTCAAATGGTGATGATATTACAAATGTCAACATCAATTATCCAAATACTTCAAGCACTATGTAAACTATGTTGTAAAATGAACCAGTGGTGAGTAGTTAAGAAAATACACCAGTATTAAAGATTTGTTCCTCCACAAAAATATGCCAGTATACCATATCAATAGTGATCAAGAATTTTAGGGAAAATGCCATCCAATGTGGATCGAATCATGTCAGTTGTCGTATTGTTCAATGATACGGAATTCAATTGTTTACAATGTTCAAAAATGACCATCATTCAAGATATGTTTAACACCATAGCATGGAATCACAAGATTCTCAAGGCAAAATTCATGTGAAAATAAGTTGATAGACAAAAAATATACCGACCTTTCAGAGAATTATACATTGACTAGTTGGCATGAATATGCATTCAAAATTTCCAACAATAAAAGTGTGCAAGAAAAACCTATTATCTCAAAGTTTTTATAGCATTCATTAGCCAAACAGATTTACATTCCTCTGACATGAATTTAACCCTTTAAATATTTTTATAGTGGATAGAGGGAAAACTCATCATGGACAGATATGAGATACATATTCTCTGAAATTTCCAAATCTATAATTTTCTAACATCTTTCAAAGTAATATATTTCTTTATTTCAAGATCTAGAGTTGTTCTATGAGAATTGTCACCAAACACAACAAAAAATTTAGAAAATCGGATAGCTTAATCTCTAAATACTTACTTGATGGCCCCTACTTTGATTATAATTCGGATTCCCTCCTATTTGAATACTTAGTCAAACTAATGGCATAACAATAAACTCATAGTGTCCATAACGCGTTCTGAATGCCGTCTTAGGTATGTCTTCCTCCCTGATTCTTAGTTGTTTTATTTCTTTTGTTTTTACTTTTTGATAGCTTCACTGATTTTTACTATTTTCTATCTATTCTTATTTATATTTATTTAGAACATGTAATTAATTTATTGTTTTATTATTATTTATTATTTATTTACTATTAATATTTTTATTATTATTTATTATTTATTATTAAGGGACATTACATTTATTTTGTTAATTATTACTTCATGTAACAGTCTCGACACCTTTTGCTGAACTAGTATAACTAGCAGGCATCGAAAGTTTCATAACACTCGGGAAATCCCAAGGAATTTTTGTCATTTTTCCCACTTTCGGAATCAGGCATAAGCCTCCTCGGTCGGTATCCTAGTCCAAGGCTAACCCCAAGCCTCACACCTGACTCAGACCTCATCTGCCCTAAGGCAGACATCCGGTACAGTGCTCAATGTCTCTGGGCATCTCGAAGGTTGGCCCACTCCCTCGACAACTCACTAAGGCGCACCACCCCAGGCATCGAAGTCCTTACACCCCTACCAGACTTCGACATCCCAATACAATACTAGGCACCTAGCCTTCAATATCAGGCACTTGGCCTCCTCAAGATGGTCCCATAGCCCTCAAGAGCTATTCATCAAGAGCTATACAAGACAAAGGAACCACTGGCATATGTAGTGTTGATTGAGTTTGTCCTCGGCCCATATGGTGTTACTTATTCTCCCTCGTGCGTATGGGCTCGCACGAGATCATCTAATAAATCGGCCCTCTCAGCCCAGTTGTGGAATCCTGTCAATCATCACACCTCAACATGCAACGAATGCATTAGCTATACCATCATAGTATCATAGAAAATAATCCACATGCCAAGTCTTGCATGTCATCATGAGAACATTCATCATTGTTAATGGCAACATTATGAATAATAACGAACTGCATGCTCATGCATGTCTTTGTATGAAACTATCACATGCTTCACCTCATGAAATAGCATCATAAGTTATAACATCAACATATTTGCATCAAAGACATATCATGACTTCACATAATAAATGAACCACATATCAATAAACCTCATATTATAGCATCATAATTCCTATGCCACGTTATGCATATCATATCCATCATGAGTATTCAACATTAAATACCAATCATCACGTAGTAAATGAATATGTCAATATACCTTGACATAACATCATAATTCCTATGCATATCATCATCATCATAAGGATGCATCATCACTATAAGAACCACATGTGCATCATTATTCTCCTACCATTATATCACGAAACCTCATGTGACATTATACTCAACATCATAACAATTAATTAAACTAAACTAAAATCATAGTGTACGATTTAGATGTATCATAAAGTTTAAACAATAAAACATGATTTAGATGCTCCATAAAAGTGTCTATCTTAGCTAAGTAAGCTCTCCTAATTAGTTCACCACACATTTTAATCAAGTAAATAAGGAAAGTCATTAAAAATAACCTCTGTATCTTCCTAGGTATCTAACCCTGGGCTATATTGGTCCCATTTGACCTTGACTTGCTCAAACTCATGGTTCCTAAATGAACCTGGTGGTCCAGTATACAGAATGGTTTGACCTGAAGGACTCCCTCCTCGGAAACCTGTAATTTTTCAAATTTCAAAACATGGGATGGGTCAGGTACATATCTTCTAAGCATAGAAACATGAAACACATTATCCATCCTTCTCAGATGGAATGGCAACTCGAGCTTATAAGCAACTGGTCCAATCCTCTCTAGGATTGTGAATGGCCCAACAAATCTAGGGGACAACTTTATTCCCTTACCAATCCTAAAGGTACTTTTAAAGGGTTTGATTCTAATAAAAACTTGGCTTCCTTTCTCAAAGTTTCTATCAATTTTCTTTGCATCAGCATAACTTTTCTGGCGATCCCTGGCTTCTTTTAGTCTTTGCTTAATTGTAGCCATTTGTTCTTCCATTTCTTGGAGCATTTCAAGTCCCAACATGAATCGATCCTCTAATCAATCCCATATAAAAGTATATCCATATATGCCCATGGCATTCCCGATAGGCCAAAAAAAAGCCCCTGGCAGCTGTCCAATTAGATAGGGGAATGGAATGAAAAAGGATCTCAAAAAATAAAAATGAATATACATAATTCCCTGTAAAATCCTTTTTGAAACAATCTTATAGCGATGCATAAAAAAAAGTAGTCTATAGTCTGCCTATATTTTGATGATGCAAAAAAAAAAAGAATTCAGGATCAGTCTTGCTACCGTATTCCTAATTAGAACCATCAGTTATGAAAAATTCTTGTTTGGTGACCTTCTTTGTCTGTTGTAACTCCAAATGCCGGGATCCGAGTCCAAGCCAGTATTTGAGAGGTGATTTGCTTGATTCCTATCCCTGAAAAACATGAACATAAATGATATTTGAGAAAGAAGAGGCCACATGTTGAATATTCTGGAAACATGGCTCGATATTGTAATTCCGAAGCCTGGAGGAACTCTTCATCCAGTTTCTCATAAGCAGAGAATCTCCATAGATATGGAGATGCGATACCTCCTGTTCTTGAGCATGATGAAGTAAAATCTTTAGAGCCATAAACTCTGCATAATTGTTAGTTGATGGCCCAAGTCCTGCAGAGAAGGAAAAATAATGGAGACTGCCTGGGAAATAAATTGGCCTTCCTCTTAGCCTAAAGGCAAGAGTAAGGTCACTGGTACTGTGCCACCACCACATTATATACTCATTTAAGAGCACCACATAGATGATTTTTTTTCAAGAGCTTAATATGTCATTTGATGGGTTTTGAATCCAATTGGGGAAGATAACTATTTTACCCAACTACCCAAGCTAAACCCAATTGAGAAATTTGTGGCCCTTTATGTTGTATTTGGCAACAAATAACCTCATCAAATTACTCTATGATCTTGAAAAATTGTTGTGTGATCTTGAAATGTGATCCAGTATTCCAATAATTCTATTACTATCTATTAGTGCTAGTGTGTTCTACATGCATGGTTTAATAGTGTTATTAGATATTTTGTTCAATGTATGTTCCTTCATGAAGGGTCATGGTACAATTGGAATTAGGAACTGACAGAAACATGCTATTTGTGGGAATGTGCAATCCCTGTGTTGATGCACTCTCAATGTTATGGGCTTTGAAGGCCATCTTTTGGTTTCATTAGATTCCCTTCATTGTAAGGATATTTTCAACTACAGATGGGTGTAGTCGACGGAGAGCAAAGATTTCAAAGAATTGACTCATTATGTAAATTCATTATGCTAAAAATGATTCAGTCACTGGTGTTTTTGCTAGTAAAGTTATTCTCCCGTTCCTTTTAGTATGGGACTTACAATTTGGGAAGCTACATTTAAGAATGTTGAAAGAATGATGTATCAAAAGATTTTTTGCACTTTGCTGCTTGGGTGAGTTGAGAAATATGGTTTATATGTCTGTGGTCAAGTCTGAATGTGGTTGGTCTAATCATACAGATAGAAGGATTATTCCATGACGGATAAAGTGCATTTGAATCATCTGTATAAGTTCAATCTACAAAAAAATCTGTCTATGGAAATAGATCTTGAAATATACCCCCACTTCAAGCTATTATTATAGAGTTGCATACATCATATTATTTGTATCTTGTCATTGCTAAAGATCTTGACCATTTGGTTGTAAAAAAGAGATTCAAATATTGTAAATCTTCCAACTATAAATCTCCTTAGGCATAAACACTTTGGTGGAAAAGCTCTTACAATCCAGCACATTGTTAAAAGTAATTTGGTTTGGCAGATCATGTTGATAAGCTCACAACAATTATTATTTTCAGTTGTCTATGTGAGAATTGATCTCAAATTTTGAATGCATATTCGTGTCAACCAATCAATGTATAATTCTCTAAAATATCGATATATTTTCTGTCTATCAGCTTATTTTCACATGAATTTTTCCTTGAGAATCCCGTGATACCATGCTATGATGTTAAACATATCTTGAATGATGGTCATTTATAAACATTGTAAAGAACTGAATTTCACATGATTGAACAATACACCAACTGACATGATTTGATCCACATTGGATGGCATTTTACCTAAAAGTTTTGAGCACTATTGATATGGTACACTGGCATGTTTTTGTGGAGGAACAAATCTTTAATATTGGTGTATTTTCTTAACTACTCACCACCAGTTCATTTTACAACACAGCTTACATAGTGCTTGAAGTATTTGAATAATTTATGTTGACATTTGTAATATCGTCACCATTTGAAGTCCTCTAAAATAATGAAATCTGTTCCAATTCAAATTGGTATGAACTCTGAAATCTTATTACCTTTAGATGATCGTTGTTTATGTGGCAAAATTGTTGACTTTGTTCACTGACATCTGTTCATTATTTTATGGTTTCAATCTGATCTAAAAACACAGATATAACATTCCTTGAATTTTGATCATATTCTTCACTATTTATTTGGGTTGGATTGCTGTTCTCATTGTCCTTTAGCGATAGCAGTTTGCTTGGAATTTCTCTGGTCTATTATTGCAAGAACACAACTCTCTGAATATGATCTTCTAACGATGACAACAAATCTTTGATGATTAAGATGTGGTGAACTAATTAGGAGTGCTTACTTAACTAAGACAGATACATTTATGGAGCATCTAAATCATGTTTTATTGTTTAAACTTAATGATACATCTAAATCATACACTATGATTTCAATTTAGTTTAATTAACTGTTATGATGTTGAGTATAATGTTACACGAGGTTTTGTGATATAATGGTAGGAGGATAACGATGCACATGTGGTTCTTATAGTGATGATGTATCGTTATGATGATGATATGCATAGGCATTATGATGTTATATCAAGGTATATTGACATATTCATAGGTATTTAATGTTGAATACTCATGATGGATATGATATGCATAACGTGGCATAGGAATTATGATGCTATAATATGAGGTTTATTGACATGTGGTTCATTTATTAAGTGAAGTCGTACAAATATGTTGATGTTATAACTTATGATGGTATTTCATGAGGTGAATCATGTGATAGTTGCATACAAATTTAGGACATGCATGAGCATGCAGGTCATTATTATTCATAATTTTGCGATTAACAATGATGAATGTTCTCATGATGACATGCAAGACTTGGCATGTGGATTATTTTCTATGATGGTATAGCTAATGCATTGGTTGCATGTTGAGGTGTGATGATTGACATGATTCCACAAATGGGCTGAGAGGGCCAGTTTATTTGATGATCTCGTGTGAGCCCATACGCACGAAGGAGAATAAGTAACATCATATGGGTTGGGGACAAACTCAATCAACACTACATATGCCAGTGGTTCCTTTGTCTTGTATAGCTCTTGATGGATAGCTCTTCAGGGCTATGGGACCATCTTAAGGAGGCCAAGTGCCTGATATTGAAGGCTAGGTGCCTAGTATTATATTGGGATGTCGAAGTCTGGTGGGGGTGTAATGACTTCGATGCCTGGGGTTGTGCACCTTAGTGAGTTGTGGAGGGAGTGGGCCAATCTTGCGAGATGCCCGGTGACATTGAGCACTGTACCGGATGCCTGCCTTGGGGCTAATGAAGTCTGAGTCAGGCACGAGCCTTGGGGCCAACCTTGGACTAGGATATAGACCAAGAAGGTTTATGCCTGGTTCCAAAAGTGGGAAAAAGGACAAAGATTCCTTGGGATTTCCTGGGTGTTGTGAAACTTTCGATGCTTGCTGGTTATACTAGTTTAGCAGAGGGCGTCGATAACATGAAGTAATAAATAACAAAATAAAATGTTAAATAATTCAACTTGACTTCGGGATGAAGTTCCTTAAAGTGGGAGAGTATGTAATGTCCCTTAATAATAAATAATAAATAATAAATAACAAAATAATAATAATTATAATATAATAATATAATACAAGAAATAAATATTTAAACAATAAATAAAAAATAGTAATAGTAAATAAATAATAAATAATAATGAAATAAAATAACAATACTAAAGCTCTAAGTAAATATAAATAGAAATAAAACAAAAAGCAGTAAAAATCAATAAAGCTATCAAAAAGTAAAAACAAAATAAATAAAACAAGAAAGCAATAAAGTTGCATGTTGACACATGGAGTGTGTGCATGTGGTTCTCCTTCCAATGTTTTATCTATTTAATAGATGGTGAGGAAGATGAGAGGCATTCCATGATTCCATGATTCCATCATCCATTCTCTTGGGAGAATAGTGTTGTGAGACAAAGGATTCCCTGGCAGTAGTACGTTGATTGAGGGCTCGGGGATGGCCAGTAGTAGCAAGATTTTGAGCAATTGAGCCTACGGTTGGGTGGAGAGTCGTCTCCAAGACTTTGTTGCAGTTAGCAAAATTCCACTAGGGTTCAACCCGAAATCACAAGTGAGAAACATCATCACCACAGGTAAGTGTCTCTACTCATATTTTTGAAATTTGATGTTAATTAGTTGATAAATTGTGTGTTGATTATAATGGCATGATTAATCTAATAAATTACATGTTTTATTTTGGGGCTGCTACAACTTCACTATGAAAATGGGGGTTTACCCACTTGCCTTATTCCTACCGGAGGAGGTGTCAATTCTATGTATGCTCATCACACACCTCCACTTAATGCAAGGGTTAGTAGCACAAATGTGAGGTATGGGTACTCAATTCATCTATGGCTAGAAGGTGAAAATTGGACTCAATCATATCAAAACAAACAACCATTTCCTAATCAACCCTTTTAGGTAGGCCAACCTACTTGGCTCAAGCAGTTACCGTAGGAAGTTTTGGCACTAAAGATTCTCAAAACCATAAATAATAGGTGTGTCATATGTTTTTGGTTGTAACCACATTCTGATGTGGATTTTGAATGGATTGTATCTTTTTCTTGTCATAGAAATATTTTGGCTTACAAACTAGGTTGTTTTATTTCATACTGTTAGCGACATTGTAACCAAAATCCATTTTAGAAGGAACATCTATAGTATATTATAATGGAGAAATCTTACCAGAGAATGCATATGGGATTTCCTGTTATAGCTCTACAGACCAAATGATTTACAACACATTTATACTTGAGTTATTAATTAAATGACAAATGAGTGAATAATGAAATCTAGAACAAGTCACTTGTTTTAATATGAAAATTCCATAAAATAGTGAACAATAAAAGTACCCAACCTCACACCTCATATGAAAGATCAGTTATTGTAAGTTAACTTAGAAGACAAGCAGAGTGCATGTGCAGTGAAGCATCAACAAGCCAAATAAAAAATCAACAATCCAAGAGAATAATTAAATGACAAATGAGTGAATAATGAAATCAACAAGCATCAACTGAGTCTCCAATTAAATTCTAAATAAGTAAATAATGAAATCTTGAACAAGTCACTTATTTTAATATGAAAATTCCATAAACCAGTGAACAATAAAATTACCTAACTTCACACCTCATATGAAACCTTGTTTACTGTAAGTTAACTTAGAAGACAAACAAAGTTCATGTGTGGTGATGCATCAACAAACCAAATAAAACATAAACAAGCCAAGAAAAAAATTAATGACAAATGAGTGAATAACCAAATCAACGAGCATCAACTACATTGTTAATTAAATGATAAAGCATCAACAAGCATCAACTGAGTTGTTAATTAAATGACAAATAAGTGAATAATGAAATCTTGAACAAGTCACTTATTTTAATACAAACATTCCAGAAAACAGTGAACTATAAAAGTAACTGACCTTACTCCTCATATGAAACCTCGTTTACTATAAGTTAACTTAGAAGACAAACATAGTGCATGTGCGGTGAAGCACCAATAAGCCAAATAAAACATTAAAAATCCAAGAGAATAATTAAATGACAAACGAGTGAATAACGAAATCAACAAGCATCAACTCCATTGTTAATTAAATGACAAATGAGTGAATAATGACATCTTGAACAAGTCACTTATTTTAATATGAAAATTCTATAAAATAGTGAACAATAAAAGTACCTAACCTCACACCTCATATTGAACCTCATTTACTGTAAGTTAACTTAGAAGACAAACATAGTGCATGTGCGGTGAAGCATCAACAAGCCAAGAGAATAATTAAGTGACAAGCGAGGGAATAGTGAAATAAAAAAGCATCAACTGAGTTGTTAATTAAATGATAAAGCATCAACAAGCATCAACTGAGTTGTTAATTAAATGACAAATGAGTGAATAATGAAATCTTGAACAAGTCACTTGTTTTAATATGAAAATTCCTTAAAATAGTGAACAATAAAAGTACCTAACCTCACACCACATATGAAACTTCATTCACTATAACTTAACTTAGAAGACAAATAGAGTGCATGTGTGGTGAAGCATTAACAAACCAAATAAAAAATCAAGAAGCCAAGAGAATAATAAAATGGCAAACGAGTGAATAATAAAATCTTGAACAAGTCACTTATTTTAATATGAAAATTCCATAAAACATTGAACAATAAAAGTACCTAACCTCACACCTCATATAAATTCTCATTTACTATAAGTTAACTTAGAAGAAAAACATAGTGCATATGCGGTGAAGCATCAACAAGCATCAACAAGCCAAATAAAGCATCTACAAGCCAAGAGAATAATTAAATGACAAACAAGTGAATAAATATGGATAACCATTTGTAGATTTCATGAAGATGGAGGAATATGGAGGACAAAACAAAAATTGTGTAAATGGGCAAATTTTCTCATAGAGGTGATAAACAACCAATGTTTCTGAGAGAACTAGAGGTAGAAGAAGAGATGTCCATTGCATCTGAAGGGAAAAAGATGATTTTTGGTGGTAAAATTGATTATGTATATGCATGTTTTTAAAGTCAAGATAATGAACAATTTTTCCTCCAAAATCACCATAAGAAAAAGAATTCCAAAGGGGATAGACAATCCCAAAAGGTTTTCCTAGAAGAGGAAGAAAGTGGAGGAATCACTTCTCATAAGGAGAGGAAAGAAGAAACAAGTTTTCAACCCTACAAGAAACATATACAGATAGTCATGGCATCAAAAAGAATAATGGTGACTTGTGGAAGTTGCCTTGTTGAAGGAGGAGAATAACTCTCAAAAGCTGAAGCGAAAAAGCTCATAAAAAGAGAGGAACAACTATTAAAAATTACGAGAGACTTCGACTTTGTAGATAATGAATAGTCATTTGTAGATTTCATGTAGATCGAGGAAAGAACCATAATTATGTTTAAAAAGGAAATGAGGCAATATTGCCTCATAGAGGTGATAAAGAATCAAGGTTTCCGAGAGAGCCATAGGTAGAAGAAGAGATGCCCATTGCATATGAATGGAAAAATATGATTTTTGGTGGTAAAACTGATTATGCATATGCAGGGATTTTAATTCAAGAGCATGAACACATTTTCCTCCAAAATGACCTTAAGAAAAGGAATTCCACAAGGGATAGACAATCCCAAAAGGTTTTCCTAAAAGAGGGCGAAAGTGCAGGAATTGAAGAAACAAGTTTTCAACCTTATAAGCAACATATAACGATAGTCATGACATAAAAAAGAACAATGGTGACTTGTGTAAGTTTCCATGTTGAAGGAGGGGAATAGCTCTCAAAAGATGAAGTGGAGAAGCTCATAAAAAGAGAGGAACAACTATTAAGAATTTATGAGAGACTTTGCCTTTGTAAATGATGGATAGTCATTTGTAGATTTCATGAATATGGAGGAAGATGGAGGGCAAAACCAAAATTATGTTTAAAAAGGAAATGAGGAAATATTGTCTCATAGAGGTGATAAGTAATCCACTATAGGTAGGCCACCTTCGAACTCTCCTTTACCATGTCTTGTCAAGATGTATAGAAGGAATATTTGTAAGATGGTGTGTAAAGTAAAGATGTAGCTGGCTGGTGGGAATATAAATATAGATTATTATCTGGTACCTATGCCCTTGCCTTACAAGTACAGGTTCAAGTTTTTATAGGAACTTGACAAACTAAATTCCCCTTCTGTTGGTGTCACCTCACGTGCACTAATAGGGATTTAGAAAGGTTCATGAGAGAACCAGAGGTAGAAGAAGATATTCCCATAGCATATGAAAGGAAAAATATGATTTTTGGTGGTAAAAATGATTATGTATATGCAGGGTTTTTATCTGAATGAACAAAATTTCCTCCAAAATGATCATAAGAAAAATAATTCCACAGGGGATAGACAATCCCAAAAGGGTTTCGTAATAGAGGAAGAAAGTGTAGGAAATGATTCTTATAAGCAGAGGAAAGCATAAATCGTAATAGAAGAAGAAAGTGTAGGAAATTCTTCTCAGAAGCAGAGGAAATAAGAAACATGTTTTCAACCCTACAAACAACATATTAAGATAATCATGGAATCAAAAAGAGCTAAACCCATGAATAACAATAAACCTTGCCGCACCCTAGCTAACTCTACCATAAACCATGCAACAAGAGCTAAATTCCCATCAACAAATTCAAATGTTCAAAAACATAATAGTGCAACAAGAGAAAAATTCCCAACAACAAATTCAAGTGTTGAAAAACACAGAGTGGTTGGTAGGCTTTAGAATCCTACCGGAGAGCCACAAAAGCCACCACCATGTCCAAACTCCCCCCCAAACCTTACCATACCTCTTTTGTGACAGCCACACAAATTACTTGCAAAACAAACTTTCAAACATAGAGAGAAATTAGAATTTGGGCAAAAGCCTAAAAAGAATTACAACAAAATTACAAAAAAAACCATGAATTTCAAGACTTACCTTCATGAAACAACAACAAGCACATTTGTAAACCCTCGACAAAGCATAATGAACAACCACATAGCTATTGCTTAACCCCCCACGAATTAGAACGAATAACCACAAAGCCATTATTTAACCCCCCTCGAAATAGGCAAAGCTACCACACCCTAAACCCTAATTGAGAAACGAACCACTGCAAACAACATTTCTCTGTGAGTAGCTAGAATGGTGGACCAGGTGAACCAGTACTAGAGCCGAGAGGAGCCATCATCAGCGGAAGACACTGCCCACACATCGAGCTTGAACATGATAACATAGGGAAACAAATACATGCCACAAAACGCGTTAGAGGAAACCCTATGCAGAGGGTTTAAGGCTTGATTTAATGCATTCACCAACTGCAATAGGTGGTACATCCCAATTGACAAGTTTCATATAACATATATTGGATTATCCACGTCAAAAGACAACGTAGAAGGGAGGGCACAAAAGTAATGACGCCCCTCCCCTAACATAAGTTGTTGTGGATCGAATAGTTCATCCAAGGTTGAAACATATAATTCTATTCAGAATTAAAACAACCTAGGATACCCATAGAGTCTAGAGTAAACCATCATCGAAATATTTAAGCCTTTGATTGACATTTGCAGAGCTTTTCCAATTGGCACGTCAAGTGAAGTCAAATGTCAAAAGCATGTCATATAGTGGAAGTGGATTATGGAGCACTTGAGGGCAGTTTTATGGGTTCATTAGAAAGCTTCACTATCAACACAATATTGCCACATAATTTTGAATGATTTGTAGCTGTGGAGGCATGTGGGAAAAATTGAAACATGTATGCATTTGCCTCTATTACTATCATTGATGCAATATATCACATTTATGGTTGGATCAAACACAAGCCACACAAGAAACTAGGGATCTATGTGAAATATTTTATGCATATAGGGCATGAAAATGCCTTTGGTATTGTTAAACACATACATGTCAACAATAGAATATTAAAGATAAGCATGAGAGTATATCTATTATTAACAAATGATATACATTTATAGTACATTCATATGACCTTTGGTTTCATATTCCAAGGTCTCTTGGACTTCCTTAGACTATTCAGCTTCCACACCAACCATTAGAGGATTAGGTGTCCAACATCCCCCCCTTAATCCGAAGGGTTATGTATAAGTCCAAGAAGAGAGCTATAATACAAAATGTGCAAAAATGAATGGCAACAATAGGATATATGTGCTCTTTGAAATGTTGGTATAAGGGAGGTGGTTTAAGGATGACCACCAACACTGGAATGCTTAGTGCAGTTCCCAGAAGTCTTCCAAGTATGGCATGAAGCTCAAGTCTTCTACTAGAGGAAGCGCTTCTGATGTTTTGAAGAGGGAAACCTTCAACCATGAAAGGGAGGTCTCAACCTGCATAAAAGGGAGAACCTCAACCTAAAAAGGGAGGTCTCAACCTAAGATGGTTTAAGGATGACCAACAACTCTGGAATGCTTAATGAAATTCATGGAACTCTTCCAAAAATGGCAAGAAGCTGAAGTCTTCTGCTAGAGTAAGTGTCCCCAATTCTTTGAAGATGTATCATCGACTGAAGGCATTCTCAAGGGCATATTTGTCTCTGGCTACAACTCTGAACCTGGTATGGTAGGTTGTGGCTCAGGCTCGCTTGATGTGGCTTTGAAGCTTGTAGATGACTATCATTTCCCCCCCTGTCAGATACAAGGTGAGATGATGGAGAAAACTCAACTACAAGACTATTCAATACTCTAGAACAAGTTCAGACATATGACTGAAATATCTTCTTGGTTGTTGATGCCCATTGCCAAGAAGCGATCCATCCAAGATAAATATTTATTCTCGTAGGAGGTTTGTTTCCGAAGCATCTTTTTGAAGAATGACTGGTTTTATGATAGTGCTTACATGGATGAAGATCAAAACAATGATCTTTCATATGGCCAACTTGGCCACAGTGTTGGCATTTCACAATTTGTTTTTTTTGCTGTGGAAGAGGAGCAGAATCTGGAACAACCGAAGTTGAATTGTCATGAAGGAATCCAACGCTCTAAAACTGAATGGTATTTGATTAATATGGAATATGAAAGGAATCCTCCTTATCATATCCAAGACCTATTCTATGCTTGTTGCTGACAAGCTCTTCCCAAGGTCTGATGATGGGCTTGGGAGGTGCAAACTGAACTTCTGCATCTGCATGTAACTCTGCTGCTTTATTGGGCACTGGATCTGAATCAACTGTAACATTATTGTCTTGTTGTTTATGGGAGTCTATTTCAATCTTTTGAACATAAACAGGTTCATAATGATGACTCCACTTCTGTAATTCTTCCTATTGTAGTTGAGATTCAAGCTACAAAAAGGAAATGTTTTCTTGTGCATGTTGTAGATAGGTCGAAATTTTGGAGAGAGAGCCTTTACTGATTCTGAATGTGCTGTCAGTCGCTCAGTGTATCACAATATTGAGGAACTCTAATACTTCACCAATTAGAACCATTTCACAATAAATGCACCAATATTACAGCCAATACAAATGTCTTCTCTCCTCCAAAAAATATTTCTTTTATATAAAGTGCAGAGAATACACTAACAATGGTTCTATTTATTTATAGAGACAACTCTATAAACAACATTGATGTAATCATATATCTTTTCCAATACATAGTAGAGGAATATTTTACCCACAACACTAGTACACCAGCACTCGGTAGCAATAAATATGACTCCAAAATTAGTGTTTAACGCACATACCATAGTTTGTAACTACACAACGCAAAGAATGGCACCTACACAATACAGAAAGATGCACATACATTCCTAAACACTCACACTGTATATAAACACATTTACTCTGCAACCCATATCAAAAATATATTGTAGCTCCAATGCACATATAACACCAGCCTTCAATCAACTTGATAATATGCGTTCACAATCTAGCGTTTTATCCAACAGACGAGTGTAAAAAATTCAATGCTTCAATAGAGAATTAATGCGCAGCTGAGTAGATATTCTACGTTCCAGTTTAGAGGTAATGTTGAAGACAATAGAGCTACTTCTTTCAACCCTCCGCCTTCATAAATTGATAAGCCTTTCCCAAAGTCTCTTGATTCCAAAAAAATAGAGATCCTTTTCGGGACAAAGTATATCAACACCCGCTTTTTATGAGTTGGATTGGTGATATTTATGTGCTAAGAAATTTAATAGACCAACCTATGGTGAGCGATAAACCTGTGGCAACATCAGGATGCTCTCTGGCCTCAATCGCCCTTCAGGTTCTGGTTCCGATAGTGATTCCGATGGTCCCCAGGAGTATTACACTGATGTCATGTTAGTCCAAGATTCATCCAAAGAAAACAAGAAACTATTCCTTCAAGTTCGGGTGGAACTTCTTCTCGGGTTTCCTATGGAGTATCAGTCATCAACCTCCAATTTTAGTTATTCTAATAAAATAACAGAACTATTTAATTTACTCGGTATGTGGAAAACCTTCAACTTTTCAACAGAACCAAAAGGAATTAAAACCCCAGTTCATAACCTTATCGTGTCTGAAATTTAAATTAACTCACATTCATCTTCTGATGTGATCATCGTCAGATCTGACCCCTCTAATCAAAAAGCTATCGTGTCACCCGCTTGCCCGCTCGCCAACTAGCTTGGCCGATGTCCACCATCGATCAATCCTACTTGATCCAACAACTATCACGTAATCTCGCATGAAATCTTGCATGACTGATACCAGGTCAAGAGCGTGCGAGAAAAGTGGTTTTCTCTTTCCATCATGTGCTACGTGTCAACCCCTTAGGTTAATTGCGTGAAATTGTAGAATACTATTTACAACTTTTAGGGCATGTGAGATACTGCTTACAACCTACGAAGACCGCTCCATTATTCTACACCTTTTCCACCCTTTTATCGATATGTGCCTTGATGTGATCCTTCCATTTCTTAACTTAATCTCTTGTGATAAGATCTCCATCGCTCATCTTCCATTAAACTTTTCCATTGATTCGACTGATCCAACAATCACTTTGCACTGTCATCTGATTCATTGGACCTCGAGCTGGAAGGATTTCCAGTCGCTAGCAAAGAATCAATTCCACCTGTTCAGCTTCCTGGCCCGCTTAAGGGTTTCGGTCTTGGCTTCGAGCTTATTGGGAAGTCACCTATGGATGAGAAAGTAGCAGGACATAGATCCTCTAATGTGGCAGCAGGGGAAATGTTCATATAACTAGACGGTGTATATACTAATATGATTCAAGGCAATGACAATCACTGTGTACAGTCATGGTGTACATGCCAACACAATTTCACTGATAATTTCACTGAAACTGAGGAGGTATTATGGTGCGGAGTCAGCAGTATTAACTGTGTGGAAGGAGAGGTGTTAACCAAGAAATAGTCATGGTAATGCAGTATTATGAGCACATTAACATCGCATGACAATCAGTCCATGTCAAGCAACACAATATTCATCCAAAACACAGTCAACACATTACCATTCAACACAGAATACCATTCAATGCAGAATATGTATCGAATATATATGGCTGCAATACATACTTACTTCACCCATGGTACTCACCACGGTTATCTCACAGACTTTAAAGGTCGTTCAATTTTCTATCAAACGCAGAGTGTACTCTGTCCAACACCACACTCCAGTAGGAAAGGTTTATGTGCATTCAATGGGCTCCAATAGACCACATTTTCACTACAAACACTAGGCACAGGAAAGTGCATGAGAGTTATCCTCATGGAATGAAACATCTCATGTTCAAAATGCATAGAGGCCATAGGTCAGGAATATGCCTTGCTCTAATACCATGTTAGACACATACATGGTAGCAACATAATATTAAAGATAAGCATGAGAGTATATCTATTACTAACAAATGATATACATTTATAGTACATTCATATAACCTTTGGTTTCATATTCCAAGGTCTCTTGGACTTCCTTAGACTATTTAGCTTCCACACCAACCCTTAGAGGATTAGGTGTCCAACAGGTATTATGATAAAATTAGAGGAGAGGAGCACAACTGGATCTAGCCGCAAAATCAAATAGAAAAGAAAGGGGTTGTTTGCAGACCAATTTCAAAATCTTTCTAATTTGCAGGCACATAAGAAGGTAATTGTTAAGCCACCACTATATACATACATCATGTATTTGCTTTGCCAGTCAAACATTTGAGTTCTAGGCCAATGATTTCTCTAAATGGATATGGTGCTTCTCTCAAGTGGGACTTGTTATTTTAGGAGGAAAATTTATCATTAATGAATATTGATCCCTGGTATTCAACATATCATTACTCTCACTCTCCTCTTATAAAAAGACTTGCAACACTTGCGATTTGATGAAAAAGAGGAGTATGATTTGTTTGTGGGGTTTCAAGTATGTCCCTTTGATTCCTCAATATCTGCAAGCATTTATTTCAATTTTTGGATGTTTGAATGCCTTGTTGCAATCAATTTTGACCAATAGTAGAAACTATCTCAATGAACAAAATAATGCTATGGTAGCAATGAGGGTATTCTGTAGTTAGTTTTTTTTTTCAGTTTGCCAATTGTTACTCTTTTGGTCTTAGTTGATAGATCTTCCCTTTTCATTGTATGCAATCTTGTTCATTGAGGCCCATCATGGATACAATAAACAAACAATTTTTCTTGTTCTCTGATATATGGTTGTTACTTGGGCCACTGATTGTTGCAACAATTATCATAATCACACAAAAAGGAGGTCCATATTTAGCAATCTATATTTGGGCATTTATGCTTATACTATCCTTATCGATGATGACTTTATATCCTATTCTTATAGCTCCACTCTTCAAGAAGTTCACTCCTCTTTCATAAGGTGGACTTAGGTTCAAGATAAGGAAACATGTGGGAATATAAAGGAATATAAAGGAAACATGTGGGAATATTTGTAGAAGAAAGATTTGCCAAATATCGCATAAGAAGAGTGTTATGAGCTAGAATATTTCAGACTAAATTGATGGCATCAAAAAATGGAGAAGTGTGTCAAGATGAGGATAACAAAGCTAATGTAGAAGGAAGATATTTCGCTACCAAATACAATTCCATGAAGACTTTGAAGAAAGTTCCATGATTAATTACATGGTGCCAAAATATGGATGCTACATTCACTAAGAATTTAATATGTAAATGATAAGGTTATAGGCTTTAGGAATTAATGTGCCATATCTCAATCCCCAATATTCTAGATAACCAAATGGTGAATGCATGGTTTAAGCATGTAAAGGGTACTGAAAAATATGGAAGATTATGAGATTAAATTATGCTAGGTCTTACCATTAAAAGTGTCACACTTTGGCAAGTCACATTTAGATAGCATATAGACATTGATTAATGAAGGTCCATGGAAAGTAAGTGTGATGAGCATAAAAAATTTCCATATCTTGAAAATGTGGATAGTAGGAAAATCATTATGACAACCAGAATTAGTGGAAAATTGGATGCCAACAAACTCCTTTATTTTCTAGTAGAAGTGGGAAAATTCATACTTGTAGTGTCAAACTCCATAAATCACTTCATCGTTCTTTACTATTATGGGAAAGTAAATACAGAAAAGTAGGCTAGAATTTATGCAAGAGAGAATAAGAGGCAGAACAAAATACTTTGTCTGGGTTGGAATTTTTGCAGCCAAGAGGTTGAGCTTCACCAGAGCCTACTGGTCCATTTGTTTTTGTGAAGACTAGGGATCTAATCTCATGGATTCACTCCACTTATCGTAGAATATGTTCTTGTGTGTTTTCTTCTTCTAGTTCAGCTATGTTGTCTTTAAGGCAGTCTCCTTTACATTCACATTGAACAAAGATAAACTAGTATATTTTCTCTAATATCATTGGATTTTATATTATTAGTTTCTAAATAATTTTGTGCAGTTTATGATATATATTACCAACCTATATTTGGAGGAAGAATGTTGTTATGAAGTTCTAAGTGAATTTAAAAGTTCTAGAATGTTTTAAAAAACAAATATTGATATTTAATATACCTCTATTCCATATGAGGATACCCTTTTCTTTTCTATCTGTAAATTTTAAGGATTTGCACCCTCATTCGCATTTATAATATCTTAGTGTATTCTTTGAGTGTCAATGACTACGATGCCATTTTAATTCGTACTTGGCATATATATCATTTTATAACTTCTTTTGCATCATCTATTTAATCAACCTTATGTTTCTACAATTTTTGATAATGGTGCCTAATGGTTATGGCCCTGCTATGAAGATTTAGATACGGTTGCTATGCATAATTGTATTATTCCTTCAATATAATTTATCTTATAGTAATTGGAATTTGGCATTAAAGTTTGTGTGAGAAAGTTGTCGTTGAAGTGACACCAGGTAACCAAGTTTGAGAAGGTTTGAAGGTTCAGTCATTGGCCTACGATCCAAGATCCAACTTGAGGTCTAAAGTTGGAAGGTATATAAAAGCATCCATAGGGTTCTTTGGTATTGTTCTCTAGCTAGGAATAACATGGCATTAGTAACTCAATATTTAATCAAATTTCTATGTAGTTTGTAATTAAGTACGGATATATTGAATAGTAATCAAGATGCATTACAATAACTAGACTTCTAATGAATTACTGATGTTATATCTTTAGGGTAAGGGATTTTACTAGCACTCCATGCTGAGCATATATAATTTTATATAGAATTTAGAAATTACCATATATTTGATTTTGTTTGTTAGTTATCTCATAGTTGGAGCATGTTATTTATATCTTTCTTTAAACAAACATATAGGAAGAATAAATATGACTCATGTAACAAACCCAATCCCCTAATACCATATGTTGAAAATGCAGTAAGAAAATCTTAGTTTGACTTTGCCTTGGTCAAAGTAGAGAAAATTCGAATTTCTATTTCAGCAGAAATCTTGGAGGTAGTTAACTGAGGTGACATGGCACTCGTCACCCAGTTAAATCAGTTAATTCGAGTTGGGGAAGCTTGAGTTCAGTTTAATATGTTTGATTGGTAATATGTAGCAATCTATTTAAGTTAATTGAGTTATTGTAAATTAAACTGGTTCTAACTGTCAGAAGAACTAGTGGAGGTTAAGTTGTGTAAGAACCACACTCAGTGATCAACTAGTTAATTGATCAATGAACCCAAAATAATTGTTGCATGTAGAGAATTCAAGTTACCCAGTTGAGATGGAGATTCCAAGACAATGTGCTATCAATTGTAGCATATTACAATGTGTATAGGTGGTGCATGTAGTCAAAGGAAGGACCTAGAGGAATTACGCAATTCAATAGTGGGAAATTCCTAAATAATATGGGCCAATTTCCTAGAGGAAGAACGTAAAGAAATAGGAGCTTGGAGGGCTTGAAAATTGGCTAAGTGTTGAAAAGTGAGTCAATCAGGCATAGGGATAGACTATACACTTGTAGGGTGTGCTCAAGCTTGAGAAAACATACATATTTCATCTCTATTCTTTGGTTAATGAAATATAGATAGTAAGGGGTTTTGAACAGTTGCTTTCCCCTTTGATTTGTGTTCTAGATGTTGAATTGACTTCTGTAGATCAATATAGTAGCTTCAAGTCTTATGATTTAGTAAATTTCATGAGAAATTTTGAATCTAAACATTAATTCCTACATGGTATTGAAGATGGAATCACTATAGAGAAGACATTTCAAATTTTTCATTGCAGGAGGTTCGAATTTGAAGATCAGTGTTGCAAGTTTTCTTCAGGATTGAGAAGACGGATTTCAATGGACTCAGGTTAAAGTATGTCTTGGAAGGAACCTAAAACTTTTTTGCATGGAAGGACCACATGGAAGCAGTATTGGATGACAATGGGCTACTAGAATACATCAAGACAGATATAGCAAAACCCAAATCCTCTAATGCCTAGAATCTTGCTCAGTGGAAGAAAGACGTGGCCAAGGCAAGGAGAATCATACGAGAGGGAGTACTGAATCATATTGTCTCGAATCTCCATGGAAATAAGACTCTGTTTACGATGTGGAAACTAACAGAATTATTCTAGAATAGTAGTGACCACAAGAAGCTGGCACTCAAGGAAACATGTGCAAGCTTCAAACCCTACAATCTCATACTTGTGCGAGCAAACTATCCATGAGCTATCTCAGACCTGTGCGAGCCATACCAAAGAAAGGAGAAGAATGATCATAATGATGATGTCTAAATGAGGTTAAGGTCACTTGCATTTATATCCTTCCAAGGGGGGTCCAATTTATCTTTTGGGCTGACTTGATCAAATATGCACATATGGGGCTTTATTCAAAAATACACTTTCCCTTGTCCAACTTGAGCACTTCAATATTCAAAATTGGTCCTCTCGAAAAAATGAATATCTTCCCATGGTTGGAATTTGTCACTGAGCTTCCAATTTAACACTAATTGGGAGCTAGAACCACTATATAAAGGAAACAACTCAACCTCATTTGGAACATAAGATAAGAAATTCGACCTGCAATTGAAGAACGAAGAAAAAATACTATGAAATACCTAGAAGGAGAAAAACCTAGTGAAGGAGAAGAAGACACTTTTAAAGCAAGAAGAAGCTAAATTTCTCTCTTTTTTGCCACACATGTGAGTTTTTGGGTTGTTGCAAGAGGCTGAAATTTCAAATCTGCAGTAGGGCTGAAATTTTGTGTTATAGTTGGGTTGAAGCTATTTGACTGGAAGAGACTACTAAAATTTGGTTAATCATTTTGGAAGGCTGACTTGGTGGAGTGAATGAAGTCATTTGTTTTGGTCTAAGGTCTTGGATCGTCTCAATTTGATTTGAATCTACTAGTGGAAAAGTTTGGCTGGGTTTTCCCCTTCATAGGGCTTTTAGTCCTTGCTGAGTGCCTATATCTGGTGTCACTGATCTTCATATTTTTTATTTGATGATTTCTTGATGAGGAGAAGACAAAATAAGAACATAAAGAAATTTAATAAGAACACAAGAATATCAAAAGTAATTTTCAACATAAGAAAATATTTCTTCCTTTATGATTTTCTAACAAGTTATCTCGATGGGTATGGGTATGCCTCCCTTGCCTCATTTTGAGGTTATGTAATTACCAATAAAAGGAAACTTCTATCAAAAATGTAGGTCTCGCCCCCTCCAATCTCAGTCATTCCTTACATTGTTTCAATGCTCTCTCTCTCTCTCTCTCTCTCTCTTGATGACTCCCTTTAGGTGTCTCGTGAAAGTGAGAACTACAACGTATTTCAGTCATACAATTTTCTCTTGACACTCTTATGTTGGGGGGCAATCTTTTGTCACCCCAAAATGTTCACCAAGCTATTTCTTACTAGTTTGATCAAAATATAGCATGTAGGATGAGGTTTTCCATGGTGATACCCACTTTCACCATATGAAATAATTTAGTGAGCCATTTTCCTAACTTATTTCTCATTAAAATCCAGAATCCCCATGAGAATAATCAAATAAATCATTATTTATTTAATATTATTTAATAATAATTATTAAATCATTATTTGATGGTTATTTCTTATCAATTTTGATTTAATCACCTTGGAATGATTAAATAAATCGTTATTTTATTTTTGTAGATTGAATTTCTTTTGGTAAATAATCACATGAATTTTTGTGAGTCTACATGTTTTTGAACCATCTAGTGTGGTTCATCGTTAGGATAAGATGAACCACACTTGATTTTTCGAAACACGTAGACTCAAAATTTTCATGTGATTTTTTTACTGAAAGAATTTCAATTTACAAGATATGGATCACAGAAGCCTGAATTCAAACATTATTTATTTATTATTCCATATTTAACCCCTATTTTCCTTATGAGATAATTGTTAAATCATCATTTAATAATTATTTCAAATTCATATTTGTCTTAACCATCACAAAGTGATTAATAGATCATTTTTATTTGTTAATTACTTTAACCAATTTCTAAATACAGATATTTTACCATTTTGAATATCTTCCCCTCTCAGAAAAATATAATAAAATATTCACAACAACTGGATTTTGATTTAGTCAATAATATTTTATTATTTTCTAATTCTCAATCTATCTCAATATTTTGTTATAAATAGAGGATTTTCTCTCCATTCTTCACAACGACCATTTTCATTGTCCCCATTATCGTCTGATGGCATTTGAGTTCCCGCTTGAGTTCAAGCATCCTTTGTTTTATTTTTTCCCACTGCATACTACATATTGAGAGAGAGAAGCACGTTGTTGAAGCACAAGGTCAAGAAGGACCCATCCCATGGAGGGTGATCTATAGACCCAATTCTATAATCACTCCTCACCAGGTGTATTGTTCTTGATTAATAAAAATGATCTTCATATTCTCCATTCGGTTGTTGCACTTATATTTATGCTATTATATGTTTCTATTTTCATGCTATACTTTTATGCAGGGGTTTTCTAACATTTTGTTGCAGATTCGAAGCTTAGACACAACCATATTTTGTTTTTAGGGTTATAAGTCACCTATAAATTAAGTGAAACATTTTTGGTACACTTGCTAAGAATTTTCATACTAACAAAGTGGCTACTTTCTTCACATTCCATGAGGAACTATTGTTCTTTCTCAAGATTGCTCATCTCACGTACCTTCGAATTATGTGCAACAACACAAAATCTAAAGTATTATATATCTAACATTCCCCACATAATTTGATGGGTGTTTTTGAGTCCAAGCATTATTTTTAAATTTTCTTCCAAGTGATTTGGTGAAGATGTCAAAATTTTTCTCATTTGTCGAACAATGTCTCAAATGAATAGTCTTTCCCTCTACACGGTATTGAATCAGATGGTACTTTATCTTGATGTGCTTGGTTTGCTCATGTAATATGGTATTCTTGGCCACCTTGATTGCAAAATTTGCTGATGTAATATGGTATTCTTGTCCACCTTGATTGTAGAAGTATTGTCAACCATAAGAAGAGTAGAATTCACCTGTTTCTCCTTCACTTCACTTCATCATAAGTCAAGGTAGGAACATTGCATGGGAGAGGTGCCTTCTTTAGGAGGATCAAAGTTCTATTAAGTGAGGTTTAATGGCCATTGTTTGGTAGAATTTGTTTGATATGAATCAACAATTCTTCATATCTATCTCTTATTTACTATTTATTTCACTAATTCCAAGAATGTTTATGAAAGGAAAATAAAATGTTTTCTTTATTTCACTACTTCCAGGAATGTTTATGAAAGGAAAATAAAATGTTTTCTTTCACTGAAGATATATTTTAGAAATATTGGTAAGGTTTGAAAAGAAGGTATGCAATTATTTGTTTAAATAATTGAAATAACTTAATGTGAGACTGATTATTTGTTTAGATAATCGATTTTTTTTATTTTGTTGAAATATGTAGTCTGGGGGACATGACTACAATGATCATAATTGGTTTGATGATCATGAGTAACAGTAAATAAGTTTGTGATTAGAATGAATGAAGAACTTGTTCGTTTGATTGACATTAGAAATAAAATTCCTGAGATTAAAGATAGGATCTACATGTTCAACCAACATCTTCAGAGATATAAGGTAATGCCATATTTTGAAGTGATTTTTTACTGTTGTAAGTTCAATTATGAAAGTTTGGTTTTTAACTTTTACATTATCTAATTGAAAAGAATATTTTCTTTCTAACATAGGATTTTTTGGCATATATCACACCACAACATACAAACACCACGAGTTAGCTTTCAATGGCAGAGAGTGTCATACATGAGGATCCAGTACTAGAAGAGGAGCATAGGAAAACCATTCCAACAGTGTTGACTAGTGGATGAGGTAAATAAAACTCTAATGCTCTTTTTATTAATCAAAATACTTGTAATAATAGTAACAAAAAAATATCAATTTAACATTTCTTTCTTGTTACAACTAATGATTCACCATGCTATCCAAAATAAAGGAAAATAAAAAGAAATGATTGTACTAGTTATATCCTTAAAAACATCATGTACCATATTATGAAAACATATTTTTGATGATAAAATTTAATGAGATGAAGTATTTTCTGTTTATGATTAATGAATCAATGAATGAATGTTATATATTAATGAATAATTTATATATGTTTCTTTATGTACACAAACCTGTTTCATATTATTTAAACATAATTTTTTATGATAAAATTTATTGAGATGAAATATTTTGTGATTTACGAATGAATGAATGAATGTTTTCTATTTGTTTTTTATGTATCTTAATGTCTTGCTTTCAACTATTTCCTATGTAGTAGATAGATTGGGTACTGGGGAATTGAGAGTGATGTGAGAAGGGGAGAGACCGTGAGAGATTCCACCTTCATGTGGTTGTCCTTGTTCAGTAGATAATGAATTAGGATTTGGATAATCTTGGAGCAAAAACCCTCGATCTAACAGAGAAACAACAAAGTGAATGTTGACTTTGTTGCTACTTCGTTGAGTGGAGGGAGGTTTTCGCCAAGATTAAACTAATCCAATAATTTATTCTCATAACCGAGAGGAGTTCATTCAAGTATTCATGCACTCAAGTCCCTTAATTATTATTTGTTCATGCAATTAAAATTAATATTTGGTCAAATTTAATCTAATTTTGCCTTATTGGTCTCATGAATATGTGTAGGATAATTTGTATCAAGTCAAATGTTGAAGTGGAAAAACTATCAGAAGAAAATAACTCAACATGGTAACATTACATTTAGCATTCAAGGTAAGTGATCAAGTGCTCAACATTTAGCTCAGAAATCGGAGTTCTCAAAATGACTCAAAACCTGAACGACTATGTCTATCTTGGAAAAACAATCTCAACACAACTCATTTCACTGAAAACCGAGTTCGTCTGAGGAAGATATTTTGTTCTGTCCACTTTTCCAAATAGAAGAAATAAAAAAAAATGCACAGTCACTGCATAGTCACTACATAGTCAGTAGTCTCTACTGCTGATGTGGTAGGTGACTATGCAAGGTTAACAACGGTTAATGGTCCAATCACGCTTCGACAAGTGTCATATTTTGGTTGGCTATTAGATGTTGTGACGTGGCATGATTTGGTTGGTTAATGGAGGACCAATGAGGACGGGAAAAGTGGCAAGCCCGAAGGCTACCATGTATCCCTCCCCAAAGGTCAGATCGATGCACAGTGCAACAAAATTTTATGGCAGGCTGTGGGGGTTGAACCCGAGACCTGCTCTCAACAATATTCACGACTTACCGTTGAGCCACACTAGTGGTTCTTAACATGTTATGAACTCCACATATATTTGAATGGTATTAATTTTATGGTTTGGGATTAGGAGGGCCAACCCTCCCATGTGAATGCAACGTTAACCACTAGCAAATGGTTAGTAAAACGATTCCAACAAAACTGCCTATGTCTACAAAGACCACAACCATTACATTCAAATCCCATGTGAAAACTCTAGGCTAACAACTAATGGTTATCCAAACGACGACGAACATTAACCACGGTGCTAAACAATTAGGTTACCATGATATGTGATCACCCCATACATAATTGCATGGATTAAAAGACCATAAACCCAAATTCTCTGTGACATGTGTCCGCCTCCACCAAGACCGCTAGGGTAAAAGGCTAACGATTTAACCTAACTTCGCACTTAATGCGCTAACCTGCAATTAACCTCCAATTAATCCGCAGTTATCCATTAATTAAAAATGAGTTTAACTTAGAGGACTTTTAGCGATCCGATAAATTCAGAGGTTTCTCTAGTTTTAACTGGGCTAACTAGTAACATCCCTCCCTAAAATAATAAATAATAAATAATAAGAACTAATAAAAATAATACAAAAATAATAATTAATAATAATAAAAAAAATAATAAAT
>APFE030873488.1:64172-76839 GCA_000404065.3 Pinus taeda
GTTTTTAAGTTACAGGTTGATTAATTCCAGGAGGCGGCATCTTATTCCTCGAATTTTGTAGTGATTTTAACGAGTATTCATTGATTCATTGTTTACTTGGACTCTGTATTAAATCACATCTTTGGTGTCTCCGATTCTACGCATGCTTATTATAATCTATTTCTCATGTTTATGTTTGCATATGATTTTTGACAGTTCATTGGGTTTACTGTTGTTATTGGCATTTACATATTTTTGTTTTTCCTAATCTGGGTTATAGTTGCAGGTTGCTTTTCGTTCTATACTGAAAATTGTAGCTAGATTGCACTATGAATGCCACTTTTTCTAGCGGATATGGACCTATTGTGTCATTGGAAAAATAGTTGTTTCTCGTTTATTTCTTTTACTCGGATAAGAGGGCTACACAGCAGATCCAATCGCCTAATTGCATCCCAGATTTTGGTCATCTGGGTTTCATTTGAATACAATTTATGCTTCTGTTTTTTCTTTTCACTCTCTAGATGATATGGGCAGGTGAGTGTGCCTTACTAGGCACTGGCCACTGGTAGAAGATAATCTCCTGCTGATCTTGTTGAGCCGGGCCTTTTGTTGCAAAGAATTCTGGAGATGATTTTGCTTTTCGCTTTTTGTCCCTCTTGAAAAAAAAAATGTTGAAAACCACTCTAGGCATGTTTTTCTCTGCCCTTGGAAACCGTTCTCCTAGTACTTTTACTGCCTTTTGGTGCTAAGAATTCTGTTAAAAGCCATTCTCATTTTGTCCCAGTGCAGCTGGAATCTAGTGTCCTGATTACTTTTCCCCCATTTTGATCATTCGGACTTTGTTGAAAATCGATGTTCCAGTGTTTTTCTTTGCCGTTTTCGTTTGTGGTTATGCAAGATCCTGTATTTGATTGTGAATAATTGTGAAGCAAAATAATTTTGGCGGATTGAAATTGTCAAAAGTCTATCAACAGACTAAGAAAGCTTTTACAGATTACCCATTCTCCAACCTCCCTGCTTATTATTTATAGTACGAAAATGGCTAGTTGAATTCAGTTTTTCTTCTGGTAAAATAAAACTGTATTGATTGAAAGAAAAAAAAAATATATGCCAGAACCAGAAGAACAGAGTTTTCCTACATGAAAAACTGGGTGCCTGCAATATCCATGATGAGGATAGAAATAAGGTAGAGCTTGACAAGTTTTTTTACTTTCCGTCCACTAATAGATAACTGATCCGGCTAGGTAGTGCTATAGTTTTGCCACAACCAAGGTCGGCACTGGCACATCTTTATTCTTTATGGGTGTTCTTCACAGACAGCCTCCCTTTGTTTCTCATTTAACTTTTGGAGAAATTATATTCTTGTTTAATTTTTTTGCCTGAAAGAATTAAGATAAACCTATGTGCTCATTTAGATGGCGCTGAATTGTATAATAGGTTTAAACTGGTTTTAGATGGCTTTTGCTAGGGAGAATAATGTTTCGACTATTCCCTGGCAAAGAAGAATAAGATTACCATGAAATGTTAAAATCGTCTTTACTATTTGTGTTTCTCCGTTGCGAGGAAACTATTGAAATAACGCTGAGAACAGTAGGAGAATTATCCATTCTCGCTTGTAGTTTGAACTGCTTTCGGCTTCAGCGTCCCTTTTTACTGCGATACTTGTTAGACTACTTCCAGGTTTTTATTTTTTTCAGTCCGCATCTTGTTCTCTTTTACTCTGTCCATAAAGGTCGTCCTTGACATCATTATTGAGAGTTCAAGTTCCTCCGGACATGTCTGAGCATGATTTTTTTTGTCTGCATCCAGGTTTGTGATGCTGAGCTCCTCTGACTTTACTTTCTATTAGACAACTTTCTTTAGTCATCTACATATATCTGCAAAGGTGATAAGTGACAAAGCTGTTCTGCCCAGCCTATGTTTGGCAATGATATCTTATAAAATCAGCTCTGTATATGCCAAAAGAATGATCAAGACTGCACAGGAATCAACAAAACAAAGAATTTAAGAGGCAGCTCTGTTTGTTTGCACTTGATATAAGTTTCCCAATATTTGATTACTAAAGTATCTGCATAGTATAAGTTGGGCTCTCACATAATTCTTTTGCTACTTTACTATCCTTTTTAATCATTGATGATCTGCTCTTCAAATTATATTTTATGAATTTTCTTACCTATCTGATGTCTCTTGGTTAATAGAATTTGGCACTTTTCTATTTTAGAGGTGGTCCCTTAGAAATTTATCTCGCATTCTTTTATTGAATGAAGGTCCTAATAAGTTGTGGCTGTTTCTCATTTTTTTGTATAGATTAAAAATCCGTTCTCAGGGAATTCCATGCTATCTGCCTATATTGATTCGCATGTATCTGGAGTTTAACTTGCTTTGCATAAAATTGTTAATCTGAGAATGGTTTGCGTTAATGCTTTGATACTTTCCCAAATCTTGCAGAGCATGGTCAATCTGTTATAGTCTTCTGGCTTGAAGCATACCCAGAAAATTTTCGTAGATGAAATCCTATGATTTATTTTGGCAGATATTTATATTAAAAACTTGATAAATTGCTGAATTTGGTTTTCAGGATGAAGATTTAGGAACCACATCATTGGGTATTCTTTATCTTTCATTCACTGTATTCTCAAACTCTGTTGCTGCCGACTTTGTAGTTACATACAGCCTATGGTAAATGTTGCAATGTTGCATCCCTTGCAGCGCTGTAACCGCCATCCTTTTTAAATATCAGATGTCTTGAATATCAAAAACAAGAGAGGCTGAATCTTTTGATAAACCCTAAATGTATTGGAAGAGCCCTAAATTCCTTGGAACTTCAAATTTGATGTATTTAAGAACTCTAATTCGTTAGAACTTCACGTTTGATGTCTCTTTTGAAGTTCCATTTAAAACCTGTTAACCGAATTTGATTTGAACCTGCGTGCATGTAAATTATTAGTATGGCATACGTTAACTAATGATGACGATCCTCTTCACCCAAAAATGTAAATTGCGTAGATATTTTAGTGTCACCTAAATAAATATTCCTTTATTACAAAATACTTAAAATGCTGCTTAAAAAGGCTGTCTTAGACAGAGTCCGTTTTGCAAAGTTTCAGAACTTTTGTTTTTTTTCCTTTACATAATTAATTTTTACTGAGATGAGAGTAATTTGGATAAATAATAATTTCTTAATGGAGATACAGGCTGTGTACGTGAAAGGACAGAGAGTTCTCTATAATAAATTAGAGTAACAAATCATATTTTTTTAAAATGGAAATAGGGGCATAGCACATCTCTTTATTATTGGTCAAGCTCATTTTCACAAGTAAACTATATTTTACTCCAGCCTCCATTTCCTTTTGTCTCTATCTCTTGCTTGGTATCGATCATATGTGGCATTCCTGAATGCAATGGTTGATTGTATGGAATCCCTTTGGGATCCTGCGTGCTGCCTTATTTGAGGCAAGTATATCTATCTAGATGGCTTAGCTAGCATTCAATCAGCCCTGGAGATTTGATTATTGGGGTCCCCTATTTTCTCTTTCTTGGCCCACATTAGAGAAAGTATTTGACATCATGCAATCTGGACAAACATAGCAGCTCAGATTTACCACTCCTTTACTTGCTCTGATGTCTTGCGTTGGAATTTTCAATTGGGTCAGTTCAGTTGAAAAGATATGAATAAAGTTTTCGAGGTTATCATACTGTTTCAGTTCCTAAATGTATCATTTCATATATTTAATCTTAAGAGTTTTTGGTGCAAGAGAACGCACGGTGAAAGTGGAGATTAAGTTCTTTACTTTCTATAGACTGCAAAGGGTTCAGGACAAATAGTTGCTTGAAAGGTAATCTTGCTGATTTAAAATTTATGGTTTCTACTTTTTTTTTGTTCGTAATCATTAGTGGTGTAAGTTGGTGGCAGCTGGGAAAAATTGAGGAATGCAGTCATGGGAGATTTAAGGACTGTATTTGTTCCTTATGATTTTATTATCAATTCAAAATGACATTGTGACATGCTCGAAATTGTTATATGGTAAAACTCGGTAATTTTGATTTCACCATTTTTGGAGACAATTTACAAGAGGCACTATTTATTTTTAGATAGTAAAAGTACAACATGTTAGATTTACTTTGTGGGTTTTCCTAATTTCTTTAAACCCTAACCAAGATCTACTCCTTTGTAAGAAATTGAAAATAAAGCACAGCGGAACTTACTTTCCATCTTCTAGAGCTCCTGGTCTTGACTTGAGTTGTTGGCTCTTGAATCCTTCCAAGAGCTTGCAATCCTTTTCTCTGGCTATCCTTAATAGAGTATCAAGTCTTCAATGGAGCAGACTGTTTTCTGAGTGATTGCAAGCCTTGGAGACTCAACCCTTTTATAGCAGTCCCAATCCTATGGCAGCCGAAATTTGGCTGTCAATTGACAGCTAACTTTCAGCCCCAATCCTAGGGCAGCGGAAATTTGGCTGTCAATTGACAGCTAAATTTCAGCTGTCCAGATTTCTTGACAGCCAAATTTCAGCTGTCAAGAAATTTATTACTGCTATTATTTCAATCAATTATAATCGGTCCATTAACAATTATATTTGATTAACATTATTCTATATGTATTTGTATCCAAATCCTTATTTAAATACGTTTAATGCCATAACTTAATTAATCACATTATTTGGCATATTTAATCATTACATAAATGTAATCTTGCTGACAGTATTTGATATCATAATCATAATGCACGCATGTCCAACCTAATTATTGTAATTAGACATCTCTAAATCCAACAAATTATACATTCATGTGCTCCTCTTCTACTGGCCATTGCAGCAGACTCCCAAGTCGGAGCTCCTCGAAGATTTGCAGTTGGGATACGACACTCGGCCTGCTTCAATGCTCTTCAAGTCCTCTACCCGAATCTCATAATATTTTTTGAATTCCTCTGGGGATTCACCATTAACCATGGAAGTAACATTATGCCAACGGTCAAGAGTGTCTTTGTCATAAAGAGTCAACACATCCTCAAATTGTTTGGTTTTCTTAGATGTCCATGAAGAATGCCTTCCTGATGAAGAAGCTGATTGAGAATCCATGGCACTCTTAGGCTTGGAACTGACACTTTCAGGCACAACAAATTCAATAGCAATATTTACAGAGGAGAAAAATGTTTCTCTCATGTATGTTCGACTGACCTTTCAGCAATATTAACATCTGAGATGACAGAAAACAAATACTCAACTTAAAATTTTGGACAAAAATCAAAGACCCAACATACACTTTGTGGCGAAAAGCAAAGACCCAATAGTGACAAAATATCTATTGGAGTGAACTCAATATAATTTTGTATTAACACTTGTGCCAAATTATCCTTTAATATAGAGGTTCTCGATACCACTCCGTTTCAATCCACCTCTAACCGGTCAAAATTTGTTTGGATTCTATTTTTTCTGAAAAATAGTGTGAATTCGAGGCCTTGCCACTTTTCTTTAGAGCATTATATAAGCAATGGCATTCCCATTAAATGTTGTACTGTAAAAATCTGCAAGGTTCAATGATGTGGGGGTGTGTAAACATCTCACTTTTGTTGAGTTTAATTTGCAGACTCTGCAGTGGGGGAGTTTAATTTGCAGACTCTGCAGTGGGGGTGTGTGGCGACTGTCGATGATTTTCTTATGATTTGCAAGGCGACTCTGAGTACAATTTTGTATCATAAGATCAGTAAACTGTGATTTTCTCGTGATTAGAATCTCACTTCGTAACAAAAATATTTCAAAGTTGCTTTCAATCCCATCCAAACATGGCAACTTACTAAAATTGGGAGTTTTTAGAATGCCAACAATCCTGATGCGTAATTAGAGATGTACACGTGTATGAGCTTATTTGTTCAGTTTGGTACTTAAACATGAATACTTAAAACAAAATATAAATTGATTATCTTAAAAGAAATGTTTCCGATTTTTTCTTCTTCAATATTTTGGTAGAAATTTACAGTTAAGATTTATAGGTTGTCCTCATTTTTTTGTTAGCATTCCAAAACAATTCAAAAAGAGCTAAATTTTCTGTTTTGATTTTGGTCATAGCAGGACAACCACCACAGTGCTATTGCAATTTTTTTTGTTCACTTAGATTTAAATGATATCATAATTATATTGGGAGACTTCAATATTGATATGGTACAATGCAATCATAAAACAAAAGAGCTAGAAAGCTACATGAACAACTACAATCTTCATTTTCTTATCAACACAACTAATAGCATAATAGCATGCATAAATCATTCATTGATCATGTGTGGGCAAATCTAACTAATATACAATACAAAAGTTTCATATAAGATACATATTGGTCATCATGACACAATATCTCTTGTCCTTCAGCTATGGTATACACATAAAACACTTTACAAAATTGCAAATTTTGATACATTTGAAATATGCCATTGTTTTTGCTATTTTTATTTTACTAAAGCATATTAGCATATTCCTATCTATAATAAACCAAATAATAAGACCATATATATATTATGCATCTTATTGTACATTTACATATATGACTTCATATATTCTTGAATGCAGATTGTACCAAAAAGACCTTTTTCAATTAAACAAAACAGACGAGAAAAAAGAACAAGAACATGGAACATGAAACACCAAAGTATATACTTCTTGCTTTTCTTTTGTATGGTTTTTATGTTCTTATTCACTTTTTACTTTTATATGTTTTTTTTAAAATTGAACTAAATATATGCTACTATTCTATAACAATAGGATAACTACTGAAAAAGGAAAAGAGAAAAAATTGATTGGCGACACCAAAAAACAGACTATACAAGAAGCTACCAAAGAGTATGCCCATAATTATCTCTATCATTTCTTTTATTTTAATTTTACTTGTCACAAATTACTTACATTGATGAAGTTAAAATATTTTGTATAACTAATTAAAATGCACCGTGACAAATAATTCGTGAACATGACATATATTTTCGTATTTGGAAAATCAAACTCAAAATATGTTCATGTTCTGTAATTGCAACAGGATAGCAATGACTGAAGAGATAGAAAGCATAAGTCAAATAAACAATGCAAGCCAACCACTTGTTCTAAAAAGGTATTTCTATGAAAACTATACAAATATGCTCATTTGTATTTATAATATTGATGCTTACTATATATATATTCTGTTTTTACAATCGATTAATTTACATATGTATAATTAAATGTATATAAACTAGAAAATGTTGGAGAAGTGAGGAAAACACTAGTAGCTAGTACTCTCAGACAACACAACAACAATATATGTACAGGTTAAGTATCATAAACTTTTTATTCATTGTTTACGCAAAATACATGTGATAATATCCAAATCATATTGAAATATGCAATTACTCTTTTTAATGCAAGTGAAATAGAAACAATGAAAGGTGAATCAACAATTTTATGAAATGATGCATTAAAAAGGTATGCATATGAAATGTGACATTGTAATCTATTTATACTTCTACAGTTTATATAAAAACATAGCATTGTAGAAAATGTTTATAGAAGTATTTAACTAAGCAATTTTTACATGCAAAAATAGATACTCCCAATTAAAGTATTGATTAAAGGCTTGAACAGTTGTAGAATTGGACAATTATTTGTCGGAGACATAATGGTTGTTTATAGCACATATCTTGACAAAACAAACAAAGCACGTCAAATATTGTGTGTTGATGTGAAAGATGATAAAGGAATAATGAATATAACATTAATTGTACTTGCACACTTAGTTGAGGGACATGAACAAAAAAATTTACAAGGCAACAATATCAATTACAAATTTCAGAATATTGCGTATTGCGTGAAGTTGTTTATGGTGACTGTGACAAAATAATTTCTCTCAAAGAATTAAGCATCATAGAAACTGTGCTTGAAGTTTGCAAATAATATTGTTTCATTCCAGATACAACAATTAAGCATTTTGCAAAAAAACAAATGTACCCAATTGGTACAATCGGTGTAGCTGTTACACTTGCCAAACGAGTTGGATTGCATTACATAGTCCATATCAAATATGGAGATTCTGAGAATGACAATGCAACAATATGTATTTGCATATTGCTTATGTGTAATTTTTAATAGATAATATGCATTACTTCACTATATAACTATTGTAATTTGTCTCATGCAGTTGCAATTGTTTGACACATATGAACAATACTTTATCTCAATGGAACAACAATTGCAAAAAGGAGAGTTCCCCCTAATTCTTTTCAAGAATATAACAAAAATGACAAATGGAAAAGCAAATTCAACATTCATAATTGAACTTAACAGATGCAGTAAAGAATCTCATAAAACTAACTACATCTACTAATGTTGTAAGTATGACAATAATGATATTTTTACTAACTTTGTATTTTATATGTAATAATGTACATTAACATTTAAATATTTTATAAATAGGTCCAAGGTATCCTGATGGCAGCGAATTCATATTCAACTCTATTTGAACCTGTTTGTGCTATTTGTAACTCTCCTATCAGTTCATCCATATTGATAACCAATGGAACAATCTATTGTTCACAATGCAATAATAATTTCTCTTTCGTATACAAACATTGTATAAATGCTATAATAGAATCTATCACAAATAAGATTGTGCATTGCACTATCACATAGCCTTTACTACATGATTTACTTCCTCGTTTAAAACCCATGTCGTATGAAGCATATCTGGAATAGAAAGCTACCGATGCATACATGTTATGTGATCTCAAAATTCACAGAAATTTCATAAGCGAACAATTACATGTTGAATGACAAATGAAAGGTACATTAACATATGCCTTAACATCTTTTCTTTTGAAGATGCCCTTTGTTCAATTGATAATGTTATGATTTTTTTGAACTAATTCTTTGTTACACAGATCATAAAAACGAACAACATGGGAACTATTGGAATCCAATTGCTTGTTTAATGCCATTGACTACCTTCACTTACACAACAAATGAAAAATTCATCTGAATATGTTTCTATATGTTATGGTCTTATTTTAATAGAACTATTTAACTAGTAATTTCTGCACATTTACCAAGAAAATGTACTTATGGCACAATACTCTTATACAACATTTTTTTATTATGGTTATCATTCTACTTAATGAAATGGATTAAGGACAATTTCCCTCTTTTATTGTCTAAAGTCAATTCCTGTTTCCTTGTTTTCTTTAATATTTGAAAGTTGCATTTAATCAGGTATTTTGTCATTGGTATTCTTGAATTATTTGCAGATGAGTTTGATTTCTAATAGTGCTCTGAAAACTTGCCAGTTTTCCCATCTGTAAATGAAATTGTTCTATCTTTGTCTTACATTTACACATAATTTTTACAAATTTTTCTCTGAAATTCTGAAATTCATTACTCTAGTTTTGAGCATTCGGTTCTCCTTTCTCAGTATGCAATAAGTGGATATCCTATACGCTATGAATACTTATCTTTTATTTCCAAAGATAACATGATATGCCACTCAAAGTGCAATACCAATGGTTTTTTATTATACTATAGTTGCAAGAACGCATGGGTACCTGCTACAACTATGCATGGAGAAAACCTTATTTGCAATAGTCAATTGTATAAGCTTTAGCCTTAGTAAGTTCCAAGCACATGACTCTGTTTACTAACTTTGTTAAACTTTGTTTTCAAATATTTTTAATCATCCATCATCATGATGCACTAACAAAAGTTGCAATTGACTTTTTCAGAAAATATCTTGTTTTAAATTCCAATAGTTTATGTTACATAAGTCCCATTATATCAAACTATCTGATGTATTCTGTACTTACACTGCAAGTTGGTTTTCCAATTACTAACTGCTTAAATCCTCATTTTAGGTTGAATGGCCTTGTAGAAAAAGTGTTACAGTGATACAGGTCTAGAATGGAAAGTTGGTTTGCCACGTACATTCATAACATGTATGTAGATGTCCAACTAAGGTGAGAAGCGATTTTGTAATGCCATTTTCTCTGTTATCTTATTTCTTGAATATTTGATTTCCTATGAAGCTTTTTTCCCTTCATAAGCATTGCAATATGACAAGGTTTTACTTTGGTTCTATAGTTTTATTCCTTCATAAGCATTGCAATTTGACCAGGTTTTACTTTGGTTATATAGTTTTATTTTGGTTTTATATATGCACTATCTGTATTGTTTTTATTGGCTAGTTAGCTTTTTCTTCAACTTTTAATAAAGGAGTGACAATAGTTTCTTTCACACTTCCATTGGTTTTATATATGCACTATCTGTATTGTTTTTATTGGCTAGTTAGCTTTTTCTTCAACTTTTAGTAAAGGAGTGACAATAGTTGCTTTCACACTTCCATTGTGTTCTCATTGGCTGTACCTTTGAGTTGCCAAACTTGCGAACCTTATTTCAGGATAATATCTAGTAAATAAGACTTCAAAATATTCTGCTCTTTGGTTGAATCAATTTTATTTTTTTGCATATTAAGACTGGGAAAATTATGATGGCCATCCATATTCAAAAGCTTATGCTTTTCTTTGTCTTATATTCTACTAAGGATTTTTATTTCATAGTAATTCAACTACTAAAAGTTAGGGCAGACTATAAGTTCAACTCGCAATCCAAATCATACATTGTCTTTGCTTCTCTACTGAAATGAAAAGAATCTTTGCTCTTTCAATCAGCTTTGTAAAATGGATTTTTATAGACTCAATGATTATATTTGCTGATTTTAGCTTATGTAACAGTGCTTCATGAAGATCCTCCTGTCATGGTTATTAATACCAAACCTTGAGGAGAAAGCTTCGACACACCTTGTGTTGAGATTTAATCTAACCTCCCTAATAATTTGTTGACTGGCATTTGCCAACGCATCTGATATCTATCAAAATGATGCATGTTCTTGGTAAGTTCTCTGACCGACTTGTTGATGTCTTCTTCAACATGCCAATGTTTTTGGTACTGATTGGGAATGGGACATTGATCGTGTTCATGTTCTAAAATTATTTAGTTTTTACATCTTGATCAAGTTTTCACATTGAATTGTATATGAATGCAGGGATGTGGGAAAGCGTATTGTGAAAATTGTAACAAGGTGCATACTGAAGATACGGGGGAGGAGAAAAACTGTCATAGTAACTGCAGTGATTATTCCCATGTACACAGGTATCTAGGAGCTTTGCATATTCTATATTAAATGAAAATCTATGGCTTATTTAAATATTTTTTGTATCTTGATGGATAACTCTAAATTACCTTAAATTGCAGGTATTACAAAGTGCAGCCAAAAAATGCTTGCCTTTCTTAGCAATTAACCAATTTTTGGTAGTTGATTTAGAAATGCATCAAAGTTGTCTAAGAATATACATGTTACACGAGTTCTAAACCTCTTTATATTAAAATACATTATAAATTGTGAAATTGGAGAAAAGATTACCATGGTGGTTATGTACTTTGTGTTATGTTACTTAGTCATAGAGAACAAAGCATTATGTTATTGGGCTGCTGTTTAGGCATGGCCTCATTCGGGCCCCGCATAATGCTATTCATCTCTGTACAGTCGGCTCTTCCCTGCCTATATTCCACGCCCCCATGGAGGCGTTATTGTGGGTCTCATTACGAGTGTGGTCATGAAGTCCTTTGTGGAAACTTCCCCAGATTTAACGCCGGATTTCAAGGCTGGATATCTTACACTTTCATCTCCAAGATCCATGTTGTGTGAGCCGACTAATTAGTAATTTCATGGGATGCATAATTACCTATGCTATGATCACCAAGCAAGCTCTCTATAGCCTTTATCGCTGTTCGAAATCGCCATGATCATTGATATTGAAGACCTAGGTATCGTCAAATTGGATGAGCAAGCCTCAACAAACAAGCTCATAAGCAAGCTCCAGAGAACCTAGCAAGCATGCATTCAAACCGAGCCAAGTGTAAAGTTATTATTGATAATGGCAGATGGATTGGAATTCAATATCTTGGTTCATAATTCCCTAATTTTTCATTCAGCGATTTGCTTTCAACCAGAGGAAGAATGTGGACACTAGTTGAGCCAAGAGAGAAATAAGGAAAGCGAGGCGACTCTTGAGGTGTTTGCATCTCTACGTTAAGACAAGTGATTTCTAGCTAGCAATGAATACAAAGGAAGCCTAAAGCCATAGTATCCACAGCCAAGATGAGCTTTGAATGTTATTGTTTTCATTATCGGCCCACACAAATGAACATTTAGATTTAATCCCTCGATTGAGAGAGAAGCGGATTCGACGTCAAGAGCATAAAACGCTACCAAAATCGCACTTCCTGAATGGTTGACCGCCACACTTCATTTGTTAACGTTGCAATGAAGGGGCGCAAACCGATATCCAAAGTTCACACAATAAATGGCAATTTTGAACAACTGGATCTTTCTAAAAACACATTAGTGCAGAAAAGGGGTATGTGCCGGAAAACTTTTATTCCGCAAAACATCCAGCTTTCACATATTTATTGTTCCACACATCTACCAAGGCACAAGATACATAGTTTGACCCACTTACATAAGCTACCTAGAACCGTATTTAGTTTTGACATTTTTGGGCAATAAAGCATAAGAGTGTCAATGAAGTAATACACGTTTACAAAATTAACATTTTTTTATTTATTTTAAAATGATTTTTTAATAGATTGGAAAATAAAAAAGCACTCCAATAAAGTTATTATAT
>APFE030873488.1:78488-94856 GCA_000404065.3 Pinus taeda
ATCTGCATGAGAAAACATAACATACTAATTAACTAGTGCATATCTTCAAGTAAATTCTTATTCTACTTTTCACAATGCTTATTCACACTAATGCATATTTCTCTTTAAGAGAACTAATCATTAGTTTTACAAGTCCATGTTCCCCTTTAAAGCATATAACACATTAGTTTACAAGTCCATCTTCTCATTATCAATATTGACATCATGATTACATTTATAAATAATCATATTAACTAGCACTGCACATATTCTTAAAGGGCACAAGCACTAAGGCTTTCCTTTGAAGGGACTAACTAAAATATCAGTTATAATCTTCTTGCATGAAAATTTACATAAACGTTGTCAAAAGAACTAGTCCCTTAGCTATCACTTTTGATGCATGCGAATAAATAAAGCATTCTCACACATCCTGTAGTCCTTCCCTGCATGAGAATATCCTTTCTAAAGAAAGCTAACACAAATCTCGTGTGCATACACATCTCATTCAACAAGAAGCTAAGATAATAGTTATGTGAGCATAATAGTAATCACCTATCATTTTCCTAAAGAAATATGGCCCAATAGTTCTTCTAGCCATACAAAGAATATATCTTTAGAACACATTGACTATTCTTTATGCATACAGTATCTTATCATAAGAGCCATCATAAGATCCCTCCTTGAAAGTATGCAACACGTAATCCCTTTTCTAGAATTGTAATTACACAATTCTTTCTTAAGGGAAGTCATTATAACCTCATTTCACTATATTCCTATATGAAGGATTCTCAAGATTCCCTTTCGAGAAATTATTAAAGATATCCATCTTTATGCATAAAAATCAAAATACAAAAACAAGGTTAACTTACCCTTCATGCAACAAAATCAAAAAGTCAACACAACTCATCTAGCAAGACAATCTTTCAAGAGATTATATTGTGCAAGAAAGTTAACATGACCACTTTCTCTATGTACACATAAAATCATATTTCCAAAATCACAATAGCTACCCTTATGAATGCAACATGTGTTCTTCCTAATACAATTATTTTACCTCAATACACAGTCTTTTCATGAAACAAGTATGGATTCTTGCTCTTACATGAACACTATTTAGGTATGTATTTTAAGGAAAGAATCTCTATCTTCGTTTTTCAAAAGTCTCTTATAAAGTTATTATTTTCGTGTATGAAGAATGCTCTCTTTTTCTGAAAAGACACTATATTTGTGTATATAAAACATATGTTTTTTTCTTCAAGAAGGTTAGAATGATTATCAATGTGCCAAGAAGCACATCATATTGCAATTTCTATCATGCATGCAATGCATAAATTTTCCACAAGAAACTTCTAAATTAACTAGTATCTCAATGCAATAAAGCATATATCCCTTTGCAATAAAATCCCACTCAACTTCTACTTCTTTTATATGCATTCTTTCCATAAGTGCAATATTAACTTCTATTTCTTTAATATGCATTCTCTTTTCCAAGAATGCAATATTTACTTCTTTTTCTTTAATATGCATTCTCTCTTCCAAGAATGCAGTGTTTACTTCTTTTTCTTTAATATGTATTCTCTCTTCCAAGAATGCAATATTTACTTTTATTTCTTTAATATACATTCTCTTTTCCAAGGATGCAGTTTTTACTTCTATTTCTTTAATATGCAAAAAAAATATTTACTTTTATTTCTTTAATATGCATTCTCTTTTCCAGGAATACAATATTTACTTCTATTTCTTTAATATGCCAAGAATGTAATAGCTATATTTCTTTAATATGCCAAGAATGTAATAGCTATGGTCTGAATATGTATTCTTCTTACCCCAAAATAGCTATTTCTATAAGAAAAATAACATATACTTATCTCTTTAATTGATCAGAAATCCAAATCAGGCGTTCCAAACATTTCAGGAGGAAGTTGAGCGTGAAGCATCAAAAGTCATGCCTTCCAAACATTCCAAGAGGAAGTTGGGCGTGAAGCATCAAAAGTCATGCGTTCCAAACATTCCAAGAGGAAATTTGAGCGTGAAACATTCAAAGATGACCTACGTGAGAGGGATATGATACGTCTTGCCGGAAGTCACAGTAATTATGGAGTGCACAAGAGCTGCGACAATGTCAGCCTTAACCTGACCTCCTCGCAGAAAGGCTTCCGCCTGGCTATGAGAGCCCTCCCGACCGCTGCATGCCTCGCTTTTCTTTCAAAGGATCAGTTTCCGATGAAGCACTGTCACCACTACCCCATAAAAAAGGAATGTTGTCCCCTTTCATAACATAGGAACAAGCATCTGTACCCTTTCTCCAACCGAAAGGCAATTTTCGGTGGAAGTTTATATCCCACACCGTTAACTCAATTAATTGGCTTTCTGAATTAGTTGCTGGCATTTCTTTTCTTGATTTCAAGAATATCAAGAATTAGTTTTTTATAACTGATTACTTAAGATTATTTTTACAATGACTTATTACGATAGGGATGTTACAAGTTCACAAATAATACATTTTAAATTGTATTAAATCTCCGTGGTTTAAGAATTTTAGCTATACTCCATTTAAAATTTATATAATTTATGAATTGTTTTCGGTGAGTTTATGTTATGGTATTGTATCCTTCTTGGATGGGTATGAATTATGACTACCACATAGAAGCATTGAAATCTCTATCAATAATGTTACCTATCGCAATGCGTCTTGTCCGTTGAAAGGAATGAACAAATGTGTGATTGGACAGCGTACATAATACATATTAATACCATAGAATGTTGTTATTTGTTTTTACAAAAAATGTGAAATCGGAATTTCTTCTCTGTTGTATGGTCTTGGGTTTTCATAGAAAATGAATCAGCGGTGAATCGATGTGGAAATAGAGTATTGTTGAGACGGCCTGCATGGAAATTGCAGTTTATTAGGACTGAACGGCCAGTGGGAACATTTGTGGTTGAAGGTGTTTCTTGACATTGACTTATTTATTTATTTTTATTTATGTGTTGTTTTATGTTATATTAAAATAATTTTGGGATTAAATTATATTCTTTAATTTAAAAATAGATTATATATAGTTTTTAGTGTGTGAATTTTAGTTAAATTTTGATTTGTGTATTTATAATTTAATTTTTTTTTATTATATATAGATTTAGTATTTTGATTGTTAAAAGTTCATCTAGCAAATTTGTAATTTCAAGGAATTTTTATCAAATTTTAAACAATTAGATCAGCACAAAATTTTCCAAAATATCACACCAAAAAATATATTTTGTGAAATTTATTTAATAAATACGTAAAAATGCTAAGTAAATATAAACCTAAAATTTCCAAAATATCATAAAAATATATTTTGTGAAATTTATTTGGTAAGTATGTAAAAATGCTAAATAAATATGAACATAAAGTTCAAAAAAGATTATAGCCAAAGAATCTATCTTATTTAAGAAACCCAAGACCAACCTAAAGCCAACCCAATTACCCATTCTTCCCCGCATTAATCGATAATACTATCCAATCTCAAAAATACATAATTGTTAAAGTATATTTTGTGAAATTTATTTGATAAGTGTGTAAAGATGCTAAATAAATATGAACATAAAATTCACAAAAAAAATTAGTAATACTATCCAATCTCAAAAGTACATAATTGTTAAAGTATATTTTGTGAAATTTATTGGATAAGTATGTAAAAATGCTAAATAAATATGAACATAAAATTCACAAAAAAATTATAGTAAAAAATCTACCTTATTTAGGAAAACCCAAAACCAACCTAAAACCAACCCAATGACCCATTCTTCTCAACATTTATCAGTGATACTATACAATCTCAAAAATACATAATTGTTATATTTGAGAGATAATTAACCCCAAAAAATGTTAAAAAAAAACTCACATAAAATAATCACCATAGGCTTTAACCAAAAAGCGAGCCGTGACAACGGCTAATATTAATAATTTTATGATCGTCCAAACACGATGTAAAATAGGTGATAGGCCGTGGAGTAAAATTTATGTAACATGGCGTTGACCCGAAGGGAATGGTATCGAGAAATCTATGTGCATAAAAATTTTATGCAGTTTTCTATAATGGGATTTTTTGAAAGTTTTTCTCATGGGTTTTTTTGTCAAAATCTGGTAGTAATTTATTGGAATTGCAAGTTTGATAGTTAGTTTCTGCACAATCAAAGCATCTCAGGGGTTTTTCAGGGTGCTGAATCTAAATATGTAGTTAAAAAACCATTTTAACTATAACAAATCAAAATTTAACCTCAATTTATAGACAACTCCAAATTTTATACCACCAAAGCGTTGATTTTGACACTGGAATCTCCAAAAAATCACATTATAGATAACTCCAAATTTTATACAACCACAGCGTTGATTTTGAGATAAGTGTATCGATTAGGTCAAGAGAATCGATGTGTCAATCTTTTTCATATCCATGACCTTGAAAAGGTGCATGAATATTGGAATGTATAATATAATTTATATATTAAAGTTTTTGAATATATAATATTAAAAAAATTAAATTTAAAATTATTTGAAATAAAAAATATAATACATCGTTTTCATATTAACTATTAAAAGTAATCCCATACAAAGTAGATTTAATTATGAAACATGAATTACTCGGTAAATAATAATATTAATAAAATTTTTGTTAAGTTATATTGGTTATTATAATTTTAAAAAATTAATATATTGTTTTATATTATTTATAAAATATTTTTTTTAATTAATGTTACTGTTATAATTATGGGCTATAAAAAGTTCATTGTAAAAAATACAGTTCTATTATTAGAATATATAGGAAGTTATCCTAATGTGTGGATTTTTTTTCCTTGAGTACTTGCGAGTTTTTTTTATTGGTTAAGATTTGAAATTTTATTATTTGAAAAGTTTTTTTTAGCTGAAAAGTAATGATAATAGATTAATTTTAAAAAGGTTACTAATAGAATGACAGATTCAGGAATTTTATGTCTAAAAAAAAGAAGTATTTTGTATATTATTAACCATTAAATATACCAAATGAAATTTTGAACTATAAAAGAACTAGCTTAGACAATTCTTTATCTGATTTTTTCTATGTTTAGTGTAATATTGTTTATGGTGAGTTTGTTGATCTAAGGAGGGGCACATCCTGTAAGGACCTGCGATTCCGCCGATGAACGACCGCGACCGGGAAGAGTGCGACTGCGGTTGGAAGATCATTCGAACAGCATAAAGTGCGAGCTCTGACTTGTGCGAAGACATTGTGGAGATATGTTATGCGCATAGAGGTTGGGCGAGCTAGTTATATGTGTGGGAGACATGATTTAGGAGTTAGGGAGCCGACCCATACTTGGAAACAAAGCCGACACGGTATTGTGAAGAAGTAGGGGTGCGTAAGGCGTGGACGATGAGTCGGCCGGGTGAGCCAACTCGCCCTGCCACCCGTATATACAAGTGAAGCGTGGAGCTCATTTGGCAACAATCATTTGCTCATCACTCATAAGGAAGGCGCAATCTAGTGCGTGGGTGCAGCAAGGCATAAAGGTGCAAAACTTGGAGATGCACCCATTCTTGGGCAGGGCCGCACAGTGACAGCATAGTGTTGGGCAAGGGCGTGGGCAAGAGCGCCCGGCGGTTGATTGAGGGCGTGCACGGGTGTGTGGCGCCCGGAGGTTGGACGAGGGTGTGCACGGGTGTGTGGCACTCGAGTTGTGCAAAGGAGTGCCCGACGGTGAAACGTTGGTGAGCGCCCGGTTTGTGCGACGACTTGGCACGGGCTCTTGGGTGACTCAAGTGAGCGCCCGCCCATCGTGCAAGTGTGCATGATGACTTGGTGAAGTGTTGAGATTGTGGACGGAGGTGTGTCTCGGGCGGAGGCGCTCGTGTGTGGTGACTTGGAGGTGCGCCCAAGTTGGGCAAACAACATGATTGTGCGACAAGGTGAACGAAGGTTTGGTGAATCGTGCGACGATTGTGCGGAGGTGCAGACGAGCTAGGCAACCGAGTTTTGCCAAAGATTGTAAATTTGGTTAAGTATGAAACTTGGGGTTTCCAAGTATACTTGTAAAGCTTGTAACTTGTAAAAGACTGTATAATATATTATTTGGGCAGACTCATTGTTCAGGGAGTTTCCCCTCCCTTTATACTGTGCAATTGTGTTCTTCATGTATTATTGCTGATGTTAATGAATGTGTATGGGTGTTCATTGGTATAAAGGATAAAGAAATAATACTTGGTTGAGAAACACAAACTAAGTAGGAGTAAGTGGTTAGGCGTAGTCCACGAACATAAGTATTGGTGAAAAGAAAGTATTTGGTGGTGCCGCACCTCGCCTAGCACGGTTGAAATACTACCATAGGCTTGGGGGCGTGACAGGTGGTATTAAAGCTGGTAAAGTGCAGAGGGGATTTGCGGACAAAGCTAATCCCACTGTCACTTCGTGACAGGTGGTATCAGAGGTGATATCCAGGTTGATGAAGAAGTGTTGAGCCCACTACATTATCATGAGGTGGTATCAGAGCTCGGTTGGAGCTGGTTGAAGCAGGTGTACATACACTTGACAGTTGGTGACAGTGAAGCAGGTACTTGCAGGTGAAGGACGTTGTTTCACATAAAAGTGAGACAAGAGCCAGTTCAGGTTGCAGGCATCTTGATGAAGCTGTTGTATGGTCGAAACTAGATTGCAAAGAAGAAGGAGGCTGCTAGCAATGGCAGTTGAATCTCAGGCTGGGTCTAGTCACGGTGCGAAGGACACTACTATTGGGTTCATTGAAAAAGTGATGGAGAAGATGGAGGACATGGAAGCCTTTTGGACTAAGAAGTTGGAATTGATCGAGAAGGATCAAGAGGCCAATTCGAAGATGAAGGAAGAGCTCGAGGAACTCCTGACTCAACACGAGTACACTGATCTTATGTGTACACAACCTGAAGTAAGGGTCAAGGAGGTTGAAGAGGCAAGAGACAAAGGTATTCCAAAGATCGTGGACTTGCAGAAAACTCTTGACAAAGCCAGAGATGAGATCGCGTTGTTGAAGAAGGCCATGAGGCATAAGTCAGGTGGAGGAGTGCCTCATGTGAAAGTTAAGGAACCAGAATCTTACGATGGTACAAGGAGTGCAAAGACTTTTGGTAACTTTCTATGGGACATGGAGCAATATTTGGAACGGTTGGGTCTATCTGATGAGGAGACAAAGGTCAAGGTAGCAGCTCAGTTCTTAACAAAGGATGCTAAGATGTGGTGGCGAAGACGGATGGATCAGGTTGCTAATGGCAGTGCTGGTGACATTACTTCATGGGATGAAATGAAGAAAGCTTTGCAGACCCATTTCAGTCCTCAGAATGAAACATGGGAAGCAAGGATGAAGATAAAGTTCATAAAGCAGATAGGGAACCTTCAGACATATCAGCGGGAGTTTGCAAGTGCGGTTCTGGAACTTCCTAACATGGTGGAGAGGGACAAGGTGTTCAATTTCATCATTGGGTTGAAGCCTTGGGTACGCAATGAAGTGAAGAGGCAGAGGATTAGAACACTTGAAGAAAGCTTTTGATGTTGTGGATAGGTTGGTGGAGCGTTATGATGAGACTTTTGATGATAGGAAGAAGAAGTCTTACAAGCAGAAAGAGAAGAAGAAGGATGATGCTTCGAAATCAAATGATAAGTCGAAGACGAAGAAAGCCCTGAAGTGTTGGATATGTGTTGAACCACATACGGTGAAGAATTGTCCTTCTAGATGGAAAGTGGCTACGATTGCACAATCTAATGCGAAGAATGAAGAAGCTTTTGTGGGGATGATGCAGATACTTGGTGGTGCTGCTGCTACAGCAGTGATCTCTCGGAGGGATCCTGAGAGGAACAAGTTGGAGTATGTTCGGATGAAGGTTGGAGATGCTGATATACTCACTATGGTGGATAGTGGGGCCTCTCACAACTTCATGGGAGAAGATACTGCAAGAAGGATTGGGCTGAAATTTGTACCGGTGAAGGCACATATGAAGACAGTCAATTCTCCTCTTGAGTGTGTTCTTGGTGTAGCTGAAAAGGTGGACACAACACTTGGTGAGTGGATAGGGAAGGTCAACTTCACTATAGTGTGGATAGATGACTACGAAGCTGTGCTAGGAATGGAATTCTTGAAACAGTTTGATGCTATGATTGTTCCACATTTGAAGAAGCTGTACATTTACGATGGAAGGGAAGATGTACCCATTGGTGTACCAACCATTGGAGTGACAAATCCTGATTGTAAGTTGGCAGTGATGCAAATGGAGGATGAGAAGCGGATGGAAGATATGAGTAAGTGGTTGTCTATGGTTGAGATAAAGCTTACCGAACAGTCATTGGTCATCAGGACACTTTCTGATAGTATCTTGGATTGTCAAGAAGGCTAGAAGTGGTCGAGGATGATGATGATGATGATGATGAGGCATATGTGAGGCCGAATGTCTGAGAGGAGGATTGGGTCAACTTATCTACAGAGGATGGAGATAGAATCCGACAGATGGATTGAGTTGATTAGTGAGGGTGAGCCTTCAGGCTCTACTCCTCCCTCCACATCTTCTTAGATGGACAAGAAGATGGGGCTCATTGTTAGCTGCTCATGGTAGTGAGTCCTTAAAACAGGTTGAGCAGGGATGACAGATGGTGCAGGGATGGCTTGGTATCAAGCATCATGACATGTTGTAGATGGGATGGAGTTTCCATGGACTTGAGCATGGTGATGAGATTCTTGGAGAGTCCGAGATGTGGCAGAATCCGAGATAGACTGGTGAAGGCATAAGGATGGACATTCTTATGATTTGAGCGTGACAGTTGGCCTGATCACCCGACTAGTTCAAGTCATGAGGGCTAGCAGTGTACTAGACAGATGTTGGCATCAGGTAGACGAGGAGGACAGTTCACAGGATGAGGACGACACATGGTGGAGATGGTAATTCTACATATGTTGCAGGGACGTTTGCAGTATGTGGAGGAGTTGACATCATGGACCGAGGATGAGACAGACATTGTTGATCTTGGTGGATGGCTACCAGGATGATATGTTGTCGAGGACGACAACGATTTCAGGTGGAGGAGGATGTAAGGACCTGCGATTCCGCCGTTGAACGATTGCGACTGGGTAGAGTGCGACTACGGTTGGAAGATCATTCGAACAGCATAAAGTGCGAGCTCTGACTTGTGTGAAGACATTGTGGAGATATGTTATGCGCATAGAGGTTGGACGAGCTAGTTATATGCATGGGAGACATGATTAGGAGTTATGGAGCTGACCCATACTTAGAACCAAAGCTGACACGGTATTGTGAAGAAGTAGGGGTGCGTAAGGCGTGGAGGACGAGTCGGCCGGGTGAGCCAACTCGCCCTGCCACCCGTATATACAAGTGAAGCATGGAGCTCATTTGACAATAGTCATTTGCTCATCGCTCATAAGGAAGGCGCAGTCTAGTGCGTTGGTACAGCAAGGCATAAAGGTGCAGAACTTGGAAATGCGCCCGTTCTTGGGCAGGGCCGCACAGTGACAGCATAATGTTGGGCAAGGGCACGGATAGGAGCGCCCAACGATTGATTGAGGGCGTGCATGGTGTGTGGCGCCCGGCAGTTGGATGAGGGTGTGCACGGGCGTGTGGCGCCCGAGTTGTGCGAAGGAGCGCTTGACGACGAAACGTTGGTGAGCGCCTAGTTTGTGCGACGACTTGGCACGGGTTCTTGGGTGACTCAGGTGAGCACCCGCCCGTCGTGCAAGTGTGCACGGTGACTTGGTGAAGTGTTGAGATTGTGGACGGAGGTGTCTCGGGTGGAGGCGCCTGTGTGTGGCGACTTGGAGGCGCGCCCAAGTTGGGAAAACAACACGATCGTACGACAAGGTGAACGAAGGGTTGGTGAGTCGTGCGGCGATCGTGTGGAGGTGCCGACGAGCTAGGCAACCAAGTTTGCCGAAGATTGTAAATTTGGTTAAGTATGAAACTTGGGGTTTCCAAGTATACTTGTAAAGCTTGTAACTTGTAAAAGACTGTATAATATATTATTCGGGCAGACTCATTGTTCAGGGAGTTTCCCCTCCCTTTATACTGTGCAATTGTGTTCTTCATGTATAATTGCTGATGTTAATGAATGTGTATGGGTGTTCATTAGTATAAAGGATAAAGAAATAATACTTGGTTGAGAAACACAAACTAAGTAGGAGTAAGTGGTTAGGCTTAGTCCACGAACATAAGTATTGGTGAAAAGAAAGTGTTCGGTGGTGCCGCACCTCACCTAGAACGGTTGAAAAACTACCGTAGGCTTGGGGGCATGGCAGGTGGTATCAGAGTTGGTGAAGTGCAGAGGGGATTTGCGAACGAAGCTGATCCCACTATCACTTCGTGACAGGTGGTATCAGAGCTGATATCCGGGTTAATGAAGAAGTGTTGATCCCACTACACTATCATGAGGTGGTATCAGAGCTCGGTTGGAGCTGGTTGAAGCAGGTGTACATACACTTGACAATTGGTGACAGTGAAGCAGGTACTTGCACGTGAAGGAAGCTGCTTCACATACAAGTGAGACAAGAGCCGGTTCAGGTTGCAGGTATCTTGATGAAGTTGTTGTATGGTCGAAACTAGATTGTAAAGAAGAAGGAGGCTGCTAGCAATGGCAGTTGAATCTTAGGCTGGGTCTAGTCACGATGCAAAGGACACTACTATTGGGTTCATTGAAAAAGTGTTGGAGAAGATGGAGGACATGGAAGCCTTCTGGACTAAGAAGTTGGAATTGATCGAGAAGGATCAAGAGGTGAATTTGAAGATGAAGGAAGAGCTCGAGGAACTCTAGACTCAGCACAAGTACATTGATCTTATGTGTACACAACTTGAAGTAAGGGTCAAGGAGGTTGAAGAGGCAAGAGACCAAGGTCTTGCAGAGATCGTGGACATGCAGAAAACTCTTGATGAAGCCAGAGATGAGATCAGTGTTGAAGAAGGCCATGAGGCATAACTCAGGTGGAGGAGTGCCTCATGTGAAAGTCAAGGAACCGGAATCTTACGATGGTACAAGGAGTGCAAAGACTCTTGGCAACTTTCTATGGGACATGGAGCAATACTTGGAACAGTTGGGTCTATCTGATGAGGAGACGAAGGTCAAGGTAGCTGCTCAGTTCTTAACAAAGGATGCTAAGATGTGGTGGCGAAGACGAATGGATCAGATTGCCAATGGTAGTGCTGGTGACATTACTTCATGGGATGAAATGAAGAAAGCTTTGCAGATCCATTTCAGTCCTCAGGATGAAACATGGGAAGCAAGGATGAAGATAAAGTTCATAAAGCAAATAGGGAACCTTCAGACATATCAGCGGGAGTTTGCAAGTACGGTTTTGGAACTTCCTGACATGGCAGAGAGGGACAAGGTGTTCAATTTCATCATTGGGTTGAAGCCTTGGGCACGCAATGAAGTGAAGAGGCAGAGGATTAGAACAGTTGAAGAAGCTTTTGCTGCTGTGGACAGGTTGGTGGAGCATTATGATGAGACTTTTGATGATAGGAAGAAGAAGTTTGACAAGCCGAAAGAGAAGAAGAAGGATGATGCTTTGAAATTGGATGATAAGTCGAAGACAAAGAAAGCCTTGAAGTGTTGGATATGTGTTGAACCACATACAGTGAAGAATTGTCCTTCTAGACCGAAAGTTGTTGCGATTGTACAATCTAATGCAAAGAATGAAGAAGCTTTTGTGGGGATGATGCAGATACTTGGTTCTACTGCTGCTACAGAGGTGATCTCTCGGAGGGATCCTGAGAGGAACAAGTTGGAGTATGTTCGGATGAAGGTTGGAGATGCTGATATACTCACTATGGTGGATAGTGGGGCCTCCACAACTTCATGGAAGAAGATACTGCGAGAAGGATTGAGCTGAAATTTGTATCGGTGAAGGCACATATGAAGACAGTCAATTCTCCTCCTGAGTGTGTTCTTGGTGTAGCTGAAAAGGTGGACACAACACTTGATGAGTGGATAGGGAAGGTCGACTTCACTATAGTGAGGATAGATGGCTATGAAGTTGTGCTGAGAATGGAATTCTTGAAACAGTTTGATGCTATGATTGTTCAACATTTGAAGAAGTTGTACATTTACGATGGAAGGGAAGATGTACCCATTGGTGTACCAACCATTGGAGTGACAAATCCTGATTGTAAGTTGGTAGTAATGCAAATGGAGGATGAGAAGCGAATGGAAGAGATGAGTAAGTGGTTGTCTATGGTTGAGATAAAGCTTACCGAACAGTCATTGGTCATCAGGACACTTTCTGATAGTATCTTGGATTGTCAAGAAGGCTAGAAGTGGTCGAGGATGATGATGATGATGATGATGAGGCATATGTGAGGCCGAATGTCTGAGAGGAGGATTGGGTCACTTATCTACAGAGGATGGAGATAGAAGATCCTGACAGATGGATTGAGTTGATTAGTGAGGGTGAGCCTTCAGGCTCTACTCCCTCCACATCTTCTTAGATGGACAAGAAGATGGGGCTCATTGTTAGCTGCTCATGGCAGTGAGTCCTTAAAACAGGTTGAGCAGGGATGACAGATGGTGCAGGGATGGCTTGGCATCAAGCATCATGACATGTTGTAGATGGGATGGAGTTTCCATGGACTTGAGCATGGTGATGAGATTCTTGGAGAGTCCGAGATGTGGCAGAATCCGAGATAGACTGGTGAAGGCATAAGGATGGACATTCTTATGATTTGAGCGTGACAGTTGGCCTGATCACCCGACTAGTTCAAGTCATGAGGGCTAGCAGTGTACTAGAGAGATGTTGGCATCAAGTAGACGAGGAGGACAGTTCACAGGATGAGGACGACACATGGTGGAGATGGTAATTCTACATATGTTGCAGGGACGTTTGCAGTATGTGGAGGAGTTGACATCATGGACCGAGGATGAGACAGACATTGTTGATCTTGGTGGATGGCTACCAGGATGATATGTTGTCGAGGACGACAACGATTTCAGGTGGAGGAGGATGTAAGGACCTGCGATTCCGCCGTTGAACGATTGCGACTGGGTAGAGTGCGACTACGGTTGGAAGATCATTCGAACAGCATAAAGTGCGAGCTCTGACTTGTGTGAAGACATTGTGGAGATATGTTATGCGCATAGAGGTTGGACGAGCTAGTTATATGCATGGGAGACATGATTAGGAGTTATGGAGCCAACCCATACTTAGAACCAAAGCTGACACGGTATTGTGAAGAAGTAGGGGTGCGTAAGGCGTGGAGGACGAGTCGGCCGGGTGAGCCAACTCGCCCTGCCACCCGTATATACAAGTGAAGCATGGAGCTCATTTGACAACATTCATTTTCTCATCGCTCATAAGGAAGGCGCAGTCTAGTGCGTTGGTACAGCAAGGCATAAAGGTGCAGAACTTGGAAATGCGCCCGTTCTTGGGCAGGGCCGCACAGTGACAGCATAATGTTGGGCAAGGGCGCGGATAGGAGCGCCCAACGATTGATTGAGGGCGTGCATGGTGTGTGGCGCCCGGCGGTTGGATGAGGGTGTGCACGGGCGTGTGGCGCCCGAGTTGTGCGAAGGAGCGCTTGACGACGAAACGTTGGTGAGCGCCTAGTTTGTGCGACGACTTGGCACGGGTTCTTGGGTGACTCAGGTGAGCACCCGCCCGTCGTGCAAGTGTGCACGGTGACTTGGTGAAGTGTTGAGATTGTGGACGGAGGTGTCTCGGGTGGATGCGCCTGTGTGTGGCGACTTGGAGGCGCGCCCAAGTTGGGCAAACAACACGATCGTACGACAAGGTGAACGAAGGGTTGGTGAGTCGTGCGTCGATCGTGTGGAGGTGCTGACGAGCTAGGCAACCAAGTTTGCCGAAGATTGTAAATTTGGTTAAGTATGAAACTTGGGGTTTCCAAGTATACTTGTAAAGCTTGTAACTTGTAAAAGACTGTATAATATATTATTCGGGCAGACTCATTGTTCAGGGAGTTGCCCCTCCCTTTATACTGTGCAATTGTGTTCTTCATGTATAATTGCTGATGTTAATGAATGTGTATGGGTGTTCATTAGTATAAAGGATAAAGAAATAATACTTGGTTGAGAAACACAAACTAAGTAGGAGTAAGTGGTTAGGCTTAGTCCACGAACATAAGTATTGGTGAAAAGAAAGTGTTCGGTGGTGCCGCACCTCACCTAGAACGGTTGAAAAACTACCGTAGGCTTGGGGGCATGGCAGGTGGTATCAGAGTTGGTGAAGTGCAGAGGGGATTTGCGAACGAAGCTGATCCCACTATCACTTCGTGACAGGTGGTATCAGAGCTGATATCCGGGTTAATGAAGAAGTGTTGATCCCACTACACTATCATGAGGTGGTATCAGAGCTCGGTTGGAGCTGGTTGAAGCAGGTGTACATACACTTGACAATTGGTGACAGTGAAGCAGGTACTTGCACGTGAAGGAAGCTGCTTCACATACAAGTGAGACAAGAGCCGGTTCAGGTTGCAGGTATCTTGATGAAGTTGTTGTATGGTCGAAACTAGATTGTAAAGAAGAAGGAGGCTGCTAGCAATGGCAGTTGAATCTTAGGCTGGGTCTAGTCACGATGCAAAGGACACTACTATTGGGTTCATTGAAAAAGTGTTGGAGAAGATGGAGGACATGGAAGCCTTCTGGACTAAGAAGTTGGAATTGATCGAGAAGGATCAAGAGGTGAATTTGAAGATGAAGGAAGAGCTCGAGGAACTCTAGACTCAACACAAGTACATTGATCTTATGTGTACACAACTTGAAGTAAGGGTCAAGGAGGTTGAAGAGGCAAGAGACCAAGGTCTTGCAGAGATCGTGGACATGCAGAAAACTCTTGATGAAGCCAGAGATGAGATCAGTGTTGAAGAAGGCCATGAGGCATAACTCAGGTGGAGGAGTGCCTCATGTGAAAGTCAAGGAACCGGAATCTTACGATGGTACAAGGAGTGCAAAGACTCTTGGCAACTTTCTATGGGACATGGAGCAATACTTGGAACAGTTGGGTCTATCTGATGAGGAGACGAAGGTCAAGGTAGCTGCTCAGTTCTTAACAAAGGATGCTAAGATGTGGTGGCGAAGACGAATGGATCAGATTGCCAATGGTAGTGCTGGTGACATTACTTCATGTGATGAAATGAAGAAAGCTTTGTAGACCCATTTCAGTCCTCGGGATGAAACATGGGAAGCAAGGATGAAGATAAAGTTCATAAAGCAAATAGAGAACCTTCAGACATATCAGCGGGAGTTTGCAAGTACGGTTTTGGAACTTCCTGACATGGCAGAGAGGGACAAGGTGTTCAATTTCATCATTGGGTTGAAGCCTTGGGCACGCAATGAAGTGAAGAGGCAGAGGATTAGAACAGTTGAAGAAGCTTTTGCTGCTGTGGACAGGTTGGTGGAGCATTATGATGAGACTTTTGATGATAGGAAGAAGAAGTTTGACAAGCCGAAAGAGAAGAAGAAGGATGATGCTTTGAAATTGGATGATAAGTCGAAGACAAAGAAAGCCTTGAAGTGTTGGATATGTGTTGAACCACATACAGTGAAGAATTGTCCTTCTAGACCGAAAGTTGTTGCGATTGTACAATCTAATGCAAAGAATGAAGAAGCTTCTGTGGGGATGATGCAGATACTTGGTTCTACTGCTGCTACAGAGGTGATCTCTCGGAGGGATCCTGAGAGGAACAAGTTGGAGTATGTTCGGATGAAGGTTGGAGATGCTGATATACTCACTATGGTGGATAGTGGGGCCTCCACAACTTCATGGAAGAAGATACTGCGAGAAGGATTGAGCTGAAATTTGTATCGGTGAAGGCACATATGAAGACAGTCAATTCTCCTCCTGAGTGTGTTCTTGGTGTAGCTGAAAAGGTGGACACAACACTTGATGAGTGGATAGGGAAGGTCGACTTCACTATAGTGTGGATAGATGGCTATGAAGTTGTGCTGAGAATGGAATTCTTGAAACAGTTTGATGCTATGATTGTTCAACATTTGAAGAAGTTGTACATTTACGATGGAAGGGAAGATGTACCCATTGGTGTACCAACCATTGGAGTGACAAATCCTGATTGTAAGTTGGTAGTAATGCAAATGGAGGATGAGAAGCGAATGGAAGAGATGAGTAAGTGGTTGTCTATGGTTGAGATAAAGCTTACCGAACAGTCATTGGTCATCAGGACACTTTCTGATAGTATCTTGGATTGTCAAGAAGGCTAGAAGTGGTCGAGGATGATGATGATGATGATGATGAGGCATATGTGAGGCCGAATGTCTGAGAGGAGGATTGGGTCACTTATCTACAGAGGATGGAGATAGAAGATCCTGACAGATGGATTGAGTTGATTAGTGAGGGTGAGCCTTCAGGCTCTACTCCCTCCACATCTTCTTAGATGGACAAGAAGATGGG